>JABUQX010020790.1:0-29191 GCA_015478945.1 Trachelipus rathkii
TTTTACGATACCCCGAAGACTACTTTAAATTGGACCTCATCGGAACGAACCAAGTGGAAAACAAAAGAAACGATGGAAGGATGCTGTGGAAAGAAAGCAATTACCTCGAGGGGCAGACACGAAGCCGAGTAATGTGGATAAGGACGCACATTCTGAGAACCAGGGGACGTCTGGAGGGATTCTCTGGAGACCCTTAGCCGGACTACCTAACAGAAGATGGATGGTGAGAAAGGTGAGAATATACTATATTATATATAACTCCATCTGGAATGAATCTTCCACCATCCCTATCTAACCTATATAATATATAGTATATATATATATATATATATTATCACTACTCACTATATATATTATATATATATATATGATTATAATATATTAATAATTATATTATATATATATATCATACTATAATATATATATATTATCATATTATATTATCATACATCCCTATATATATAACTATATAATATATATATTATATATATATATATGATATATTTAGAACTAACTTATATATATATATATATATATATATATATATATAATAAGTATATATAATATATATATATATATTATATTAAATATATATATTATCCTTATTCTATATCCTTACTTATACATATACCCCTGCAGGGGAATTCGATGTACACAGAGTTATTAATTTATTTTATTTAATTTAAGTGTAAATATTTTCCATATTTCCATGTTTTTTTGTCTTCCTTTTAACACAAATTTATACGTATAGGATAATTAATTGCGCGACAGTGTGATAGGGAACTGTGTGCCTCTTAAATAAATCCATTAAGTCATTGAGGGAGCGAGGTCAGCAAAGCCTTAGGGAGTGAAACGAGGAATAGGAAGAATAAAACCGTGAAACGGTGCGAGTTTTCCACTCTTTGGGTAAGTTATTAGTTAACCGATTCATATCTTCAATTGCTTAGACATGGGGTTTAAAATTATGCACTTGTTTATTTGTAGGCTGACAAGCATTCGGGGAACGTACACGGGACCTTTTCGTGAAACCTAATTTGTGAGAGTGAGAACAAAATCACCACGACGTCCCCGAAAAACTGCCTCGCGAGCCTACAGAACCATATCTGGGATTCTCATAATTATTGAGAACGAATAAGTGCCATTAGCGCCTAATATACCGCGGGAACTTGCCCACAGATCTCGGGATCTACCAATTCGTCCCACATGGGGCAGAGGAAAGCAACCGAGAACGTCATAAAGCATGGAAGCCATCTCATATACGAAAGCGGACGGCCCAACACCCGCAAGTAGAGTCGCCGCACATGAAGGATCGGAGGTTCCTGGGTGGGCATTGCAGGTATGGCTGGGCACTTTCTCCATCTCCTTCGGGCGCTTTATTACTCCTTTTTGGTTATCGTTTTTGTTGGGTTACGAGTCTTCCGACTCTCAGTGCGCTCCTATTGCAATTTTAAACTGATTGTCCCTTAAGTCTAAAATTTATTGCAAAATTGTGTTTTGTCCTGTCTTATTGTTCCCTGGCAGTTCATCTGTTTTTCTGAAGAAAAGGTTTGGTCTTTAGGTAGTGTTTGGATAGGGTCTTGGCTAATTACTGACGTCCGTAGTAAGCTTGCCATCACTCGCATTTACAATCTGTGGGGCAGCAGACTCCAACGCAGGTTCCTGGCTAGGGAACAGGCGCGGTCGAGCGGGTGTAGGAAGCACGGAGAATCCATGTCAGCTTCAACGAGGGAAGCTCGAGGCGGTGAGGAAAATCCTTGAAGTTGTTCATCTCGCCCAGGAGCATAGGTCGCGGAGAAACAGGTTGGGAACGGGAACAGGGTTTTTTTCTGTACCAAAGGTTGCTTCCATCTAAGGGAGCCATATCCAACATTGCAAGGGGGCCGAAAGGCAAAGTCGTACTATATTGGAATGAAACCTTTGAATAGACTTAGCGGGATAGCGAGTGGACACTTCTGTGCTTACACCATATCCAGTTTACGGGAGGCTTAGAAGCCTGCCGCCTCACTATCCCGTTGCCCCTTTGCTATCGATAGTTGGACTTGGTGGTTCGAATTTGCCAACTCTCCCAAGTCTGTATTTTAGGCATCATTTTAAAAAACCTGTATCTTCCATTATTTAAATAAAAATTTAGAAAAATAACCAAGAATTTTTATTTTTTTTTATAATCTTGTTGTCTTATATCCCACTATTCTTATTTTCCTAAATTGGTTTATAAGTAATGTTAGTAGTTTCCATTAAACAAAAATAAAATTGGGTATTCAACTTCCAAGGGGTGGGGGAGATGAAAAATAACAAGGTGCTGTAGTTTTTTTTCATAAGTAAAGCTAGATCGCTTGAAAATTGATAGTTACCACTAGCTGTACTCTAGTACTGTCTTTTAGCAGATTTCAAAATATATATGTGCATGTGTTTATATTGAATGATAGCAGTTGTAATCTTTATCAAATACTAGTACCCTAGTACTCTTCTTTTCAGTATTTCAAAAATATATATGTGTATGTGTAATATTGAATGAAAGCAAGTTGTAATCTTTTCAAATGAATGGGGTGGGGCAAATCGTCCACTTATAACACCCCATAAATTTGAAAAGGTATTGGTTTGGGAACTTTAAAGTTTCAGAAAATGAGTTTGGAACAGTGGGATACTGGTAGATGCAAGATTTTCATGAGAACTTGGAAATCATAATACTCGTTAAGTTAGGTTCATGATTTTCAGAGGTCTGGATTGAACCATTTTCTTGGATTGTTATGTTAAGCTGGATCTTAAGAAAATATGAAAACATTTATAGCCATCTACAATGTTAAGGTAATTTCCTTCACTGCTAAATGTGAAGATTTTTTTTTGATATATTATATAATATATATATTTTAATATAGTATATATTATTATATATATAATTATATATATTTACATCAAGCCATCTCCCATATATATAGTATATATATATGTATATATATTATTATCAATATACATAAAATCAGGGTGGTGGGTTTTTTGTTGTGTTTTTTTTTTTAAAATCAATAAATCAATGATTGATTTATTTGATTTTTAAGGCACATATTTGCCTTTTTAATATTATTTTTGTATATTTTAATTAAATAATCCTAAGTATTAATAATTAAGAATTGCAATATGTTAATGAAATGATTTGGTTGAGATTAGTTTAGAAAAGTATACTTCAAAAAATATATATTAAAAAATAATTGACTATATTATAATATATATTATTATGTAGTATATATATTATATATATATATATATTATATATAATAGTAAGTATTATATATATATATATATATTATATAGTAATCTAATTTTATTTATTTGAAAATTTGTAACTACATGATGAATTTCTTATTTATATAGATGAAATTTACTTATTCATTAATCAGTGTGATACTAGGCATAAATTAATTAATTTAGTAAAAAAATTGCCCTTTGAAAAGATCAATAACAGCTCAATAAAAAATCAATTATTGTCTTAAACTATCACTGATTAATCATTTGAATTTTTCGGGTCGTCTGTTTACCGGCCATCCTATTCAATCGTGGTACGTTGTGAGTTTGTTCTCGATTTTACTTTCTGTACTCTAGTATGAATCAGAGTATTCTTGTTTTATTTATTGCGTGTTGAATTGTAACCTGTATTAAAAAAATATGAGTTTATATATTTTCTACACTGAGGGCTGCCCCTTGACTTTTTCTATAAGCATTAGCCTATTAATTTTTACTTATTTAATGTGAAATATGATTTCGCTCCATTTTAGAGTAGATAACTGTCCTAAAACAGCAATCACACAATGCTAAAGTTTGTAAAAATTTTATTTTGGATTATTTTTTCTTCTCCGTTGAATAGATGAGATCATACCAGTCTTAGAAACGGTTACCATTAAAAGCGGTAAATAACAAAGTTATTTATTAACATAAAGCTACTATAAAATCAGCGTGCCGAGAATTTCTTTTAACGATGTATTCTTAACATTTACTAAGACAATTTCAATTTCTTCTAGTTGATTTTTACCATATCCGGTACACTCTAATTCTACTGTTTTGAATAAGTTAAAAATATATTGTGTAGTTTCAAACCCAATTTCTTAAGGCTTATATCTATAACTTTTTCTTGATAAATCGCATGTTGCCCTATGACTGTTCACTAATTTCATAAGAGATATTCACTTTTCAAATAACTAGAGATAATAATAATAATAATAATAATAATAATAATAATAATAATTAATAATAATAATAATAATAATATAATAATATAATAATAATAATAATAATAATAATAATTTAATTTAATATGTTATTAATTGTTTATTATTATATTATATTAAATTATTATTATTACTTATATTATTTATATTTATTATTATTATTATTATTATTATTATTATTATTATTATTTATATTATATTATTAATTATTATAATAATTAATAATAATTATATAATATAATAATAATATATAATAATAATAATAATATAAAATATAATAATTAATAAATAATATAATAATTTTATATTTATTATGATTATATATTTATTATTAATATATATTATAATAGAATATATAAATTATATAAATATAATAATATAATACTATAATAATATAATAATAATATATAATAATAATAATAATAATAATAATAATATAATAATTAATAAAATATAATATAATATAATAATAACATATTTTATTTATATAATTATAATTATAATTCTTATTATATTATAATTATATTATAATTATAATTATATTATAATATTATATATATAATATATAATTAAAATATATATAATATATAATATGATAATAATATTTATAGATTATATAATTATAATTATTATTTATTAATTATTATTATTATTATTAATAATTAATTATTTTTTTTTATTATTAATTTTTTTTTTATTATTATTAATTATTTTAATTATTTTTTATATATATTTATTTAATTATAATTTTTAATATTTTTTATCTTCTAAATTATTTTTATATTTTATGAGCACACAATTTGAAATCTTAATTATTGTCCAATAAATATTATTTAATTATCTATTATAATAATATAAATATTATTATTCATTATTATTATTATTATATATTTATTATTATTATATTATTTTAATATTTTTATTATTATTATTTTTTTATTATTATTATATATTATTTATATATTATATTATATTCTATATTTAATTTATTACTAATTATATTATTAATTATTATTTAATTATTATTTATTATTATTATTTTATTATTTTAGTAATTAATTTAGTATAGTATAGTGTATAGTATAGTCACATTTCTTTCACTTCTTCTTCTTCTTTCTTCTTCTTATTCCTTTAGTATGATCTGGATATATATATATATATATTATATATTATTATACTATATATTATATATATATGTATATAATAATATATATATAGTTATATATATATATTATATTATATATACGTGAATGTCATCATAATATATGATATGAATATATATAATATATATATATATATATATATATAATATATATATATATTATTATATATATATATTATATATAGTAATATATATTATTATATCATTATATATACTTTATACCTTTTATATATAGTGAAGTGTCTCAATAGAAAATTAACAGAAAGACAAAGTTTTCCAACTTAATAAACTTCACCTCTAACATTTTTATGGTTTGTCATTTTTAAAAGCAGAGATTGGTGGAAGATCCAGTCTCAATTGTGGACCTCCAATCTTGGCTCTATCATTAAACAGGAAGGGGTGGGGAGGGAAGCTATCTTGTGGCGTTTCCAATAAACTATATATGAAATAATTAATTTTAATATATTTAATTTATAGTGCAATACTTGTTCACTCACTGAACACAAAAGTTGCTCCACTGCCAGTATTAATATACTATATATATATTATATATAGATATATATATATATATATATATATATAATATAGTATTAATAATAATAATATATTATATATTATATGATATATATATTATTATATATATATATATATATATATATATAATGATATATATAGAGTAGTATAGTATATTATTATGGTATATATATATATATATATTATTTATAGTATATATATGGTATTTATATTATATATTATATATATATATTATATAGTATATATATTTATAAATTATATATGATATATAGTAGTATATATACTATATATTATATAAGTATAATATATATATAATTATATGATATAGCATATATATATATAATAGTATTTATATAATAGTATGTATAACACCAATGCCTATTTAACCCAACCGGTTTTATAGCATTAATCGTAAGTAGCTGTTAGTTGAAAGCATGTTAAAATAAGGATAAAAATTTACTTTTCTATTCAGACAGCAATGGTGGTAACGATGTGATTGAGGAAAACTTACCTGTTAATATACATAAAATAAGGTTTAAATAATATGTGCATTTTATAAATAAATTTCATTGCTTAATTTTAAGCTAACTGTTGCACCAAATGTGCTTTTGAAACTTTTAAAGAGCAATAAAAATGAAAAGTAGGAAAAATTTAGGCAAAAGAAACATAAAAAAGTACTTATTTATTTTAAAGTAATGGCACCACTCTACCAGTGCCATACCTTACCTGTTTGTTGCCAACCCCAGTGCAAATATACATCTCTGTAAGTGCTTCTACTTATGTAAATTCCTGTCATAATGGAATTCAAATTATCAACAATTGGTGGTTTGAACTACCCATGCAGTTTGGACTCGATGTGGGCCCTACCTTTTCAAACCTAGATTCTATGGATATACCAATTGGTGAAATATATTTTTACTGTGGCTAAAAGGTCTTCTTGAATCTGTTCAGTTAAGAGTTAATAAAATGCTCTTTTAAATTAGGTGTTTTCCTATGAGTGGTGCCAATTACTTTAAAATAAATAAGTACTTTTTTTGTAATGTATTTTATTTTATTTTATTTTTTTGCTCTTTAAAATTTATTAGCACATTTTGTGCATGTTCTTAAAATTAAGCAATTGAAATTTATTTTATATGCACAATATTATTTAAACCTTTATTTTGTATATTACAGGTTTAAGTTTTTCCTGTCAACATGTTAATGCTGAATAGAAAAGTAAATTTTTATCCTTTTATTTTAAATGCTTTTTCACTAACAGCTACTTACATTAATGTATAAACCGGTTTGGGTTAATAGCATTGTGTATATATATATATATAATATATATATATATATATGATTATAATTTTAGCAAGTATGCTCTAATTTGGACATTTTTTCTGGTTCCAATTTTCCTACAAGGTTGGAGCGGACAACTCATGATATTTTTTTCTACAATATTTTTATGGGTATTGTCATTCCAAACTTTTATTTTTATTTGCTATTAAAATGATTTCTGAAACTATTTTGATATTCATAAAATTTTGTTTATGTGGCTTGTCAATTAAATGTGTACTTATTTCTTACTGCCACGGTTTTAGCGCTTTTAATGTAAAAACAAATTTTAATCATAATTATGTTAACTCGAATTAGAAATGCCACGTGCAACTAAAGTCTGTACTATGGACTTTCTAAGAGATAAAACGGTAGAGCGTCAAGTGCGTCTTTCGTACTCTGATAATTAAGTAATTTTTGATCTATGCGATGTTAAAAGCACTGATTTTGCAATATATGAAAATCTAAGTATACATTATATGTCTGATATAACTACATAAGTTCATAGAATACAATGGAAATTCCTTTAGAAAAATTTCATTTGCCAAACGAGAGAGATGATCTATTGCTAAGTAGAGGCAGCTTAAAAGCTTTAAGAGTCCTTGATTTAACCATAGGATACTATATCATATATCACGTGCTTACCTGTCAACCACTGTCATTTAAAATCTTTCTATTACACGAATTACTTCATATAACTGACTGATCAGTTGTCAGGTTCAGCCCTCTTATTTAATTATCTAAAGTCCGATATCAAAATTAACATGTTGGCACTTAATCGCATCGCACTAATAATTGACAACAGTTAGGTATAATGTAGAGCTTTTTAGCAGAGTAAGTATCTAAGGTACTTCAAGTAGTGACATGTGGGCTCTCAGCGAGATCTCGCAGCCGCACATCAGTGATGTTAAAGTTGAATCAAAAAGTTAATTAAGCTTCCGAAAGCAATATATTTTAATGTATGATCAATTTCACTATCATTATACGACTCCATATCTTATTACAATCTTGGTATAGTATTTTAATCTTCAATATTTCTTAGAAAATAGTAGATATAATAGCTTAACTACATTACATTAGAGTTATGTTCATTCAGAAAGGATTTCTTATTGCTATTAATATTTCAGCTACCTTTTTGTTTTAAAGCGTTAATGTTAAAGCTAAACTTTATATAGATACAAATTAAAAATATACCATAAGTAAATAATTTATATAAGTAA
This sequence comes from Trachelipus rathkii, assembly GCA_015478945.1. Classification (NCBI taxonomy): domain Eukaryota; kingdom Metazoa; phylum Arthropoda; class Malacostraca; order Isopoda; family Trachelipodidae; genus Trachelipus; species Trachelipus rathkii. Next base: position 8,448 of record JABUQX010020790.1, read on the forward strand.
TAAGAACTAAAAACAGCAGTCTGCAGGCTACCAACCTAACTATATATATATAATATAATAATAAATTTTATGGGTGGGGTAACAGAATTTCGGCTCTAGAAAGAATATATTATAAGAGCTTCTCAGAACCATGCTATTTATATAAATGAAAATGTGATAGAAATAATTTGTTTTATAATTTTTTGGACAACTATCCTCTATCCACCTATATAATAATTTGAAATAATGAAAAATACTCAAGTGAAAATATCATAATTAGGGTTACTCCATATTTCTAGTACACCGAAACAAATTGAGTTTATGTTCCTGAAAAAGGTAACCATAAATATGTGAAAAAAACGCCGCTCTTTTTTTTTCCTCACCTCATTAGACGCTCTAATATTTCTGCCTAGAAAGAACGTGCTTTAAAAAAATTACCGAGTATTTCTTACAATCATTCCAAGAATTTACGAAGATATTATCTTACGTTTTCTCCCAGAGATTTATTCTTCGGATGCTAAGTTAATAACTCTTTTGTTAAACCTTTTAAAATGTCAGATAATTTTTATTCTGGTTCTCTCTTCCTCACAGATGTGTGTGTCAGGTGAGGTGCCTAATATAATAGAAGTAATGCAGCGCCACAATTCTCCTTCTTGACGAGATTTTGCGAGCAAAAAAAATACGCCTAATAGTCCACTCTAGACGATGCCTCTTCTAATTCCTTACTATACTCGATGCACCCTCCACCCACTGCATTTATGTCCTAATTATGCTGTCTTCTAAAGCATTTAAATATATTCGTACTTGCTAAAAAGATTTATTTCTGGCTCTCACACTCTTATCTCTCTCTTCTCTCTCTTTCTTCTCTCTCCTCTTTCTCTCTCTTCTACTCTCTCATCTCTCTCTCTCATCTCTCCACAATCACTCTCGTCCTACTCCTCTCGTCTCTTCTCAAAGTCTCTTCAACTCTTCTCTTACATTTGTGGTAGGCGTATCAAATCCACTCGTCTCTCTTCTAACCAACTTGGTGTCGTTCGATACATTTTCTAGGTCTAATCCAATGCCTATATTCACATGGCCTTGTCAGATCACTCAATTTCGGATAGAATCTCTCTCTCGTCTATCACTCTTCTCCTTCACTCTGCATCTCATCTCTTCTTTCTCTCGTCGGTATCTCAACTCTTCTTATCTCCTCTCTCCCGAAAGTTTGCTGGTCCAGCTCTCTCTTTCCCGGTTTTCTGACTACATCGATCTAGCTAGTTCGTACTACCTCTCATCTCTCTCACTATCTCCTCTCTCTGCACCTCTATCATCTCTCTCTCTCGCTCTGCCTCTTTCTTCTTTGCTCATACTCCCGCTATCTCTCTCCTCTCTCTCCTTCTCTCTCTCTCTCTCTCCTCTTGTCTGCTCTACAATCACTACGCCGGTACCACTCCTCTCTCTCCTGACGGTTAAGACTAATAAAGAAGATTAAAGCCTGGGTCCTTGAAAGACAGGTGTATCACAGCCATACTTGCTGGCTCCTTCAAAAAACACCTGATTTGTGACATCTGAGAGCCTTGCCGGTATCCCTTCCTTAACGTAGATAGCCAGTTTCAATATCAACGTCAATACCTCAATCGAAGAGAAAAGGGAAATTTCTTCAACCTCTGTACCAAATCGCGGGTAAGGTGGAAAAAAATTCATATCGTTCAGGTCTGTATATTTCACTCTCCAGCTCTATTTACACAACGAGCGAACGGAGAAATCGGTTGCAGGGATGGGTCTCGTTGTCGTACAACAAAGCGGAGCACTTCATTCAAAACGTAAAAGCAGCGCTAGAGCCAAAGCCATACTTTTGGATCTTTATGCTCGCTATCACTGAACATAATTCTTTCTGCGTCCTCTTGCAAAAACATCTCTTGAAAAATATCTGTAAAGCCATCCTTTCCTCCTCTATTCCGATCTGAGGGCTCTAGATATGACGTCAACTCTATACCTAGCAACGTGAAACAAGGCGCAATTCTATCTATTAGGTCCCTCCTATTTTACCCTGTGGTACTCCAACCAGAGAGGAGGGCACCCACTGCGAATTGTCTGCGCCATGGTGCCCCTCCTCCTCCTCCTACCCCACAGGTGCTAGATACTCTGATGTGGTAGTGCGCATCAGTGAGCTACCTCCTCCTTTCAATCCCGTGCTCAAGGCTGATCATCTAATCCCTTGTCTATTATATGCCTGTGACGTACATTTTGACAGGTCGCGAGAGGAGAGCTGGTCTTGTCAGAACTATGCGAACGTTAGAGAGGCAGAGTGTGTGGGCTATCCGACCGAGTGGCATTTCCTCCCCGAGATTTTGAAGGGAAAGTGCTTAACGTAGCTGAGGCCGCCCTCGTTCTCATCCCAGCTCTAAGTACTCTGCTCGTAATGTATTCAAGCTACAATAGGCTAAAACATTTCGCCTAGTTGTTTTGGACACGCGAACAGAGTCCAACTTAGTTCCGAGAAATAGCACAAGAAAGCCAGGCTTTGATCGCTTCTTGAAACATAAATCGAGGCCACGCTACTGGTTAACCCATCTCACTTGTATTTCTATCTAAGATTTTTGGAAATCTTTTCGAACTCTCACTTCTTAGACCATATGGATGATCGAGATCTGCTCGTCTCTTCTCCGATGCCAGTATACGGAATGTGTACCACGGCGTTCGAGAGGTGCACTGAGGTTGTATATACTGCCATTATCTTAAGCCGATTTAATGGTTTCCATCCACCGCTCTCTTAGGAACAACGTGGAGACTTGCGGCTGGGTATAGGCGCGCTGGTTGACCGAGAACATATAACACACCATTTTCAAACGCGGATCATGAGCACGACTTCTGTACACTGAAATGAGAACGTACTCTCAAGCTCCTCCTCTCTTATATGGGTTTCCTCCTTGTCACTATTGGCTTACTTATAGTCTTATGCACATTCTTTCTCAATGTTCTGTCTCAATGTATTCCGGAATGTTGGTGATTGAGTGAGCTACTTACATATCTTCTTCTTTTCAGTGTCAAATAAAGCTGAGTAGGATTTCCCACCAGGGTTCGTTCCTTCATCTTGGCCCTAAACAATCTTATTCATACTTTTCATTAATGATGCTTCTACTCAGATGCACATCTAACTCTATTCACTGCACATATTGCCGCGAATGAGCTCAGACTTCACTTTCAAGCAGGCCCACTCATCTTACAATTCATAGCCACTCCTTCTTTTACTTCTTCTAGAATTGCTCTCAGGTCATTACATCTTTCCGATTTCATTCTTGCTGATCTGGATAGAACTTCTCGAGAAATTGGCGAGTCGTCCTCAAACGCGTGAGTGAAACTCTCAAATTCTCCTTTAAATAAAACCTTCCAAACATCATACATAAAAAAACTTCACATCTAGTAATATTAAACACCATTCTAACTTTCCAATGATGTTTCGTACGAATGTGATCGCTTCAACATCGTTCATGGCGCGCATTCTCACCGCGTGTTTTGACCAATATTGAAAGATCCTTGGAGCCTTAAACATAAAACAACTTTAATATGCATGATCCTTGGAAACCTCCTCCGACCGGTTGGCTCGCGTTGGACCAATCAAAGAAACTAGGAGTATCTCTTGTTTATTCGCACTGCTGAGAAACTTATTTTTTCCTTCTTTCTCATGTTTACTTTAGCACCAATAGTGGACAAAGCTATATCGCAAATGGGTCTTCGTCAATCCGCGCCATATGTCACTGAAGAGTACTGAGTTCTATCATTATATTACTGGGGGGCTTCTGAGGTTTTCAAACCGGCTTATTTGACAATGGTCAGACTGAGTCAAAAGCCAAAGGCTTATAAACTTGTCCACTGTACTTATCCCAGTTCACTTGACCATGCGAAAAGGACAGAGTGAAACGTCAACTTTTATATTTCTTTTCTAATAGGTATTCATCAGCGGCAAAGGTTTATTTACAGAGGAAACTTTAACCACTCGCTGATATATACCACTCATAAATCCATTTAACGACGCGCTTCTGTAAGCACAAGGGGTGCGGTTGATCACCGCATGAGTTTTGTGTGATGATTGAAAATTCCAGACTTGCTAGTTCGCTTATGCGGTGCTTTCCTATTCTTTCCTGCCACCTCTTTTCTGTATAATTCTCCTCCGAAAATGTGGCTATTATATATATGCTGAAAATTTTATAATCTCCCTCTACTATTAAAGATCCTGAGTCTGTGCTTCATCTCGATAATTTGCGCTATATGCGAGAATGAACCTTTGGGTGTGCAACACTCCATCCCTGAGAATAGTGGCTCACTGCCGTGAGTGTCACTGGTGACAATTGTAATAAAAAAAATCTAATCAAATACTCTCTATATCGAGAGCTATTACGTTTATATCTAGTTCAAAGTTTTCTAATATATACATTGTAGCCAAAGTTTTGGAAATATCTTAAATCTTCTAAATCCTTTGTCATTGAATCGACCAGAATTGGCTTTCCGTATAGAAACGATCAATATCATGGTGGATACCGTGCCCTTCTTATTTTGACTTTCCAGCTCTGAACTCTTGATTACCTTTGCTCTTTGTTTATTTTCAATAAATTATTTGCTGAGTTTAATAGCACGCGAGGAGAGGATTCGATAGAGTCTGTGAGCAGCGCTTATGTTTGATTTCTAAGCTTTCATCTTTTACTACTCTCTTATATCTGTTAGACCGATAATTTCTCTGACTTCACTTTCAGGTTCTGATTGTCGAACGGCCCACCCCCATATTCTAATCTTATATCCTATCAAATTGGTGAATCATGTTTCTCCAAGCAATTCTGCTTTTGTCCACTAACAGTCTTAATACCTATTCTTCCGGCAGTTGGTCAAGTGATAAGTGTATCGCTTTGTCAGTAAAGGCCATCTGCGTCTCACCTTATTAATTGTCTCTATATGTACAGCACTGAGCTTCTATGTATCCAGAGACATGCGAGAAGGACCTTCCATTACATTCCTAATTATGAAAAGACGTCTCCATATATATTCAATATACCAGCAGATAGCTATATTGACTATGAGGTGGCGAGAGATTGGAGCTAATGTGAAGTATTCTCTGAATAGCTAATGTTTTGCGTGACGAGATTTATCTTCCTCTAGAGGTGGACACTTATGGTAATCTAGGGATCGAGGGAGGTAAACATTTAAAGATAATATTACATGATTACATCCTTCCCATATATTCATTCACATACTATTGAACGTCAGCTACACATTAAATCTTTGCTGCTCACAATATATGTTCTTTTCGAATAACACAGCGCAACTCAGATCCTTCTGGATCAAGTACTTATATGATTCTGTAGGCTGCATTATGGATGTTGTTGTGCGTCCTCACTGTATGGTTCATCAGCTGAGATCTTACTGACAAGATACACGGCTATAGATGAGAAGGTATCCCCATTATACTATTTCTATCATCTCTCACTTACTGTGCACTACACGTATCGCATATCTCTACTTCTCAATCTACTTCCGGTCTCTCTTCTGCGCGTCTCATTCATCTCGTCTCCTTCATCTCGGAGTCTTCTCGCGTCTCTCTCACAAAGCTTCTTAGCGTCTCAAGTCAAAGCGTACTATTACAACTTTGAAAGAGAGATGGTACTCACTGATTATGTCAATCCTTTGCAAGTTCTTCCAACAAGCGGTTGTAAAAACACCACATGAGCAATAAGACTTAGTTTCTCAGCCCGAAACCAGCTTCTTGTAGAATCACTACACATGGCGAGCACCCCTTGGGGCCTATGAGCGTTTATATATGAAAACATTACTTATCTACATATTCTGTGGTCTTTCTGGTAAGCTCGACACTTCCCCTGCTAACTTAATAAACTAACATATGAAAAATATTGCCGATATTTTTTTCCATTTGGTGATTCATTTGTTTAATCGCGGTATAAGTGAGGGTTATAGCGTAAGAGGTATCATTTAAACTAAAGCAATCCTGCTGCAATAAGCGGAGAGGAATGAAACCCGATCACACTCTGTCAACCAAGATTCCTTTTCTTGTGATAGTGTTGGTAACGGATTCACCCAAGGTTGGTAAATATTCTGTATTAAACTTCTATCTTTCTAAATTAAAAGGTCTCCTCAAAAGTAAACCCAAGGAACCTGGGCTTTTGTATAAAAAGAAAAAAGCGCTCGCGACCCTGTTTCGGTGAATCTTCTACATACTCCTTCTTGCATCTTGATTCGCTTTTTTTATAATTTAGAAGAGTGAAGTTCTTCATGTCTTTTTCCCTGTATATGTCTATTTGGTAAAAAGCTCCAGAAGGCTCCCTCTTTGTCCGCACCGAAGTAATTTTACCTATTTGAACTAAGTCCTCCCTGTCTGCGCGAAAGAGATTCCCTCTACTCGTTGTAAAGATAATAACCTATGTGTTTCTTGGTGCATCTTTCGCTTTCTGAAACGATAGTATTCCGAAACTCAGACATCGTTCCTTTCTCTCACGATAGAAGTTTGATATGCTCCTCGAACAGAATAACAATGTAGCATTAGGATTATTGTGTACTTAGAATCAACACCTCTGCTGATCGAGAGGAGTTAATATAGACAATGCCTATCCTCCCGGTTTACCACACAATACGTAAAAGTTTTGTAGGTCTGAAGGAATAACGAAGTGAAGGGATTTTATCCACCAGATATGGATTCAATAACTTTGTCGTGAAGTCTGAGATGGCCAACTGAGTTATATTTTTATGCGGTAATTTACAACTTAGAGAGAAGTTAATCCTGGGACGTGGTAACAGAGGGCGACAATGATTTAACTTGACCTTGTCTGCCACCTTTAGCCTTGCTAGATGCGAACTATTTTCAAGCAGCATTCTTGACTCACGATGCTCTGAAGAAACTGAAGATAGTTGTAAAGAGTGGTAGCTTTATAATAAATCAAGGCTACAGTAAGAATATCGTAGACGGATTACGGAGCCGTAATTGTGCGAGAATTTATCCTTTGCAATACTAAATAATCCTCTTATGGGTAAACTATATATACAAAGAAAAATGTTCGTATTAGCCGAGCCAATAATTCATCCTTTCTCTGTACCCTACTGAAGTCGGCATAGTCATATTTTGAACTTTCAACATCATACAAATGTTGTTGGAAATGATATATTTTATGTGCAAAGAAAATGTCGAGAACAAGTCGCCTATATAACCTTAACGGTAAAGCGCGAAAATTTACCGAGTAAACAATTAAGAAAGTAAGGAAATGCTATTATTTGAAGTCCGACCATAATTATCACACAAATTTAAAAAAACTATACGAAATATTGATTGAAAAGCAGATATATCCATAAGAATATGTTTTCTGATTTTAAAAAATAGTGAGAGTATTCAAGGGAAGTGAGCATAAAAAATCACACCACTTTCACACGAGATCTGCTGTAGTCGATTATGATTCAACACAAAAGTTAAATTCTAAGTGTTTGGTACTGCTTTGAGTGTGGGAGTGTGTGAATTGGTGATGTGATTGGTAGTTGTGTGTGTGCACGATTAGCGTAGCTTGTGTGATGTGGTAGGTGGTTGGGTGTGGTGGACACGCGGTGATGACACGAGAGAGCAGAGAGGAGAGAGAGAGAGAGCTCGAGAGTAGAAGATGACGCAAGTAGAGAGAAGAGAAGAACTGCTTTCACACATAGAAGTGAGATGTGTAGAGGAAGACCTCCAATTGGGGTAGAAAGAAGGAGTAGAGACGTGAGGGAAGTTGGACGTAGACTTAGAGAATAACTCAGCGCTGAATTAAGTGCAGCCGCACTGATTCCGCGAAATTGAGATGGATGAGGTTCTCTGTCTAAGGAGAGGAGGGGCGGGGACAACTCGATACCACATCAACTCTAACGGAATCTTAGGGGTAGAGATACGTTGAAGAGTGACAGTTGGCTGACGTATAATGTCCACCATCATTAGAAGTAGCGCAAGTATCATCAGCGCATTTGAAGCAGGAAGATACAGGAGTTTCACGGGATAGGAGAACGACCAGAAAACTGGGAAATAGGCAGAAAGAACTCTGGTTATAATAGAATTCTTGTAGCCTTCATCATTTCAAGTAAGAGGAACAGAGGATCTCTAAAAAAATGCAACTCGCCATCTATACAGTCCAGCATCTAATGTACATAATTTCCTACAATAAGACAACGTGACGTTTCTCAGACTCTCCTGATTGGCTATATTGGTAGTATCCACAAAGACAGGAAGCTGTTAAATAATTTGTGGGAACAGGAACGGTAGAGGAAACGACTGTTGACAAATATCCGTTGTCACTCTATCGAAGTAGTAACTTCACTCTAGAAACTGTTCCCCGCTATGCTTAAGCACAAGCATGAAGAGCTGAATACGCCACGATCAATCAAAAAGTTTCCATCTGATCAACTGCAACCACCGTATCTTTGTGTAAGAAAGAAGAACAAGATCCCAACAGAAATTGCGAGCAATTCTGCTCTATGCCAGACGATTCAGATTGGTAAAGGGGTTAAAATCCACTCACGGAAGAGGTGTTAATCTTCTAGTTACTTGGAATCTTTCAAGCGACATCGAGATATGGTGGCATGGTATATCGGACGAATTAGATAGAAGAATGCAATTGAATGCAGGTCAAATGTTAAAGAAACAATAAGAAACACATGATGTCACTGAAAAGGGCATAAAAGAGAACATTTAGAAAATTGCCATTAACATTCATCACGAAAATATCACCGAAACCCTGTGCAGGAATTACAATCCAAAAGAGACGATATCAGAGCCAGATCAAACACATAGAAGAACTTTTATAAAATGAGCAATGAAGCCTTTTACGGGCAGAAGAGTAATTAAGTGTCCGAAGATCGAAAAGATTATCGGGCAAAATAACAGCTGTACATTAGATACAGTAGAAGTAATAAAATAATGAATGCTTAAAAAGGAAATAAAACTGTTAAGAAGAAAGCAAAGAAATTCAAATGATAAATTTTAAAAATAAGCTCATGCCCAAAAGGGATAGATGACACCATGTTCAGTCAACTATCCGGGTTCCAATATGAAGACCTTTATATATATAGCATAATGATATATGAGGTTTGTTCTTCATATGATTAACCCTCAGTATTATTCAGCGGATATGCAAATAACTAGATGGATCGGGAAGAAAGGAATGATAGATTCAATACGTAAGGGAACCACAGAAGAGAAAGCCTAACTATCGCAACTGATAATTTGGGAAGAAACGCATTTGCAAGAAGTCACAAGAAATACGCAGATTCATGCGTAACTCAGCTAGTAAGATTATAGAAGGAAAAGGTTGATGGGCGGAAGCCTAAGCACCATGTCTACGACGGATCAATAGAATCATATCAGAACTTTACTAACTGAAAATTTTGACAAGGTTGTTGGAAGATACGCAAGAAGTGGCACGTCAACTATCTCAGTGATGCATTGCTTCCAATGGAGAGGAGAGACCAATATAACAAAAGAAGTTTTATCAATAAAGCTAATTTCGCAAATAATTTTCTCTGAATCCACATACAGTCATACGAGCTATAAAGTCTAAATAATGTTCTAAAGTTCAATGTGGTTTGATATATAAGAGAAGACGAAATAGGATGATGACAGGAACATAGGTAGTGAGGAACCGGTAAGAAGAACCTGTGTAATCAAGTTAACGATGTAAAAGTCAAAACATCTTATAAGGATAAAGAAAGATGGACCATCTGATTCGATATTTAAAGTCATAAGAAGACACCAGTAAAATATTTAATGTATGAAGTAAGTAAAGAAAACGACAAACACTTTTTTGGAGGAACATTAATTTTGGAAGAACCCAATCAAATGAGAAATATAATTTTGTAAGAAGAAGGAAGTGGGATAATAATATATATGACAGATAAGAACGAGCTGGATACAAAAGAGAAGCAACAGTCGTTCTATATCAAAAGGCGTGATTCACAAGAAGGAACCGTAAGTATCCTCTTAGATCAAGGACGAGCATTGAAGCAAGTAAGTGTATACTACTTTCAGCGTTATGGGATTCTTACAATTTAAAAGTTAAATTTGATTATCCTACTGGAGGAGTAGTCGCATATAATTTAAAAAAAAAAGCTCATCCAATTGATAGCCTAATTAGATTTATGGACATGGTGTAAGTATAAGTAGAATATTTTAGGTCATTCGAAACTAATAGGCAGGTATAGCTCGTGCTTCGGTAATTTGAACGAAGGAAGAATTTTCTGGTCTTCTAGTAAGGAGTGAATTAATGAACGTTGCCATGGCAGATAGAAAATTAACTTTAAAATGAAGTTGTACTCTTCTAGAGTTGAGGTAAACCTAGATACTAAGTTATATTTCTATGAACATGTTTTAATAGATTTTGATAGGTTTGTTCAAGAACTAGTAGAAAAGATAGGTAAGCAAGGAGTGGTTAATGTGATACGATGTTTGTAGTAATCCTTTAAATATCAAGTGTGTAAACATCTAACAACAGTGACTGTTTTGCGAGTTTATTGCAGTGAGCGTCAAAATTATTGTGAGAGGAGCCAATCTTGCGAGAACAAGTATGTACCCTCACAAAATAGGGGTGGGGCGAACCGCTCGGTAACTATGTGACCCTAGTGCAGCGTGCGGTCATTTAATCTCTGAGAGATGGATCTAGAAAGAGCTACGTGGAACGTTGAACTGGGGTAGCATGTTCATTAGGGTGCTTATCGTGATCGAGGATGCCATTGTGTCTGGAATTGTCAGGGTGCACACTGTACATGTGTCGGCCGTTAACACGCGGTGCATCTCTGGAATTGTAATAGTGTCTAGGTATGTTCAGTTTAGTAATTTTTGCAACTTTTCCTTCTTAAAACTGATTAGGTAGGTTCCATGCTGTGAACCTGTTTAAGCATAATAGTTGGCTGTGGATCAGAGTGCGAAGCTGCTAACGTGAGTGGCGGTTATGGGTGTTAGAGTGCATGGAATAACCCATCCTAAGTAATGTTCGCGGTCATCGTGGATGTTTTGGTCCAGAAAGTCTGAAAGAATGTGGATTGAGCTGATACTTACCATTTAAGAGCGACCGATGACACGCGATCGGTAGTTTGAGGGGTGAGTTATTAGGACCAGTGACATGTGTCATGGTCAACTAGCTGATTTTTACGTAGTCCACCCTTCGTAACGACATTTGTTTAAGATGCATACAAAAGCAAGGATTTACAGTAGCTGTGTAAGTGTATTATGTGTGTTAATTTTGTTTGGTGGAGCTGCGTAGATGTTATTGAGTTTTCAGAGGGTACATCAGGCGGGAGACTGCTGCGCGCTGTTGGGCAACACTCCGGTTACATAAAGTATCTTGCTGCCTCAACGGCTGAGAGAAGAGGTGAAGAGTATGCATTTACAGTGACAGATAAATTCTAACCATTTAAGGTTTTCAGATAAGAATTGTCATTTAGACAATTAATTTAGTTTGACCTATCATACCACATTTGTATAACTTATAAGAATAATCAACATGTTAGACCTATTCCTCACGTTTAAACTGGTAAAGAATTTATCTCACTTACATGTACAATGTCTCATAAACGTAATAGCTGAGAACTGACATGTTATACATTCATGAGAATGTTACGGAATTAGTGAGATGTACATAAGGTGATTCCATATGTGGGCATTATATTTGACATATGTTGAACGTAAGTACTATACATAACGTGGAGCATTATGGTATATGCAAACTGACAGTGGAAACGTTTAGTTCGTTTAATTGACGTTCAACAAGCAGTCAGGGAGCCTGTAACATAAGGGTGTGGCGACTTGTAGTCGGGGGAGCGTGTTGGTGGGATCCGGTGGTGCTGGATACACGCTTTCATTGTGTGGCGGCATCTACGCGATGGCTGGGGGTGTGCGTGGCATGGTGGATTAGAGACTTAATCGACTTGAACATTATTAGGATAACATTAGGACAGTGTCATGTTCATAAATATTCACGTATCTGACGAGGTTTGTTTAATTACATAAACACACCCGTATAGAAGTATTCTTTTTATTTTTAACATGTTTTAATGGATTTAAAATTAATAAATTTTTCTTCCGAAACGGCGCTTACCAATCCCAACTAAATATTAATTTAGCACAAGCTTGAATAATGGTGTGTAATAGCAATATATGATCGTTTATTCTACCAATTTCAATAATTTTATTTTTTGTTTACCAATTTCATATTATTCTCCATTCGAGAATAATTTCTTAACTTAATGTGCACACACGTAGATGGATGGGACTTGTGTGCGCGGATGATGCACGGCTGACTTATGGTCGCCCATGAGTGTTCGCAAGAAATTGGTTTATGTTTTTTCTTATCAATACGCATAATATAATTGTGGTAATATGCGTATATTAGATCTTGTAATTATAATAACGACGAAGTACCGTAAGAAAACTTATGTTTAGATTTTTCTTTGAAACGGATAATCATATATATTTTACTGTTTATTTACCTAATCCTAATTCGGAACTTTTTTACAAGAATTTGCCCGCAGTAATATACTAGCAGGACAACTAATCTTTTCACTACGAGGGATAATGTGGGTTCGTCAGTAACGAGACAAATAATGTCATTGTTTTTTGTGCTGGTGAGGACGAATTTCCTCTATCAGGTTCAAAGGAATCCACACACCACGTATCATCCAGTCTTTGGTAATTTGAACAGGGGATGGTATTTAGCAGAAGGCTCAGCAGGCTAAATAGCAATTGTCCCAGCGGACAGCAAGGCCTACAGTTAATACTAAATTTTAAGGAGGAAGACATTTATTTCAATCTTTATATAGTGAATATTGAATATTCTTCAATATCCTTATAAATTTTACTGAATTTATGTGATTTATTTATAATTTACTGAATTATTTCTTTGATATAATAATCAAGTGGTCCCTGTCTACAAATAAAAAGTTCTGTGAAATTAAAAGTTAAATATTTTTTTTGTGTTTTATCTGGAATAACAATTTTTAAACATATTATTTTTAAACAACTGTGACTAATCTCACCTGTTCATCAGATTATAATAATCCCTATTACAAATATTTTTTTAATGAATATCCTGATTTCTAGAAACGGAAATCTGGCTAGAATTTTAGTGTTATTTAGTACTTTAGTTAATATCCTTTTTTTCAATCTTCTTTCTGTATCATTTTATATTTCAATGATGAATGACGAATTGACATCCATACGTGTCACATAGTCCTACACTGTTAACAGTCAATTAGCAATTTGAAAACAGGCTGGTTGTAATGTGAACAGACAACCACATGCAAACAGCTAGCTTTGCTTTAGGACAATCAAATGTCAGTCACTGAAGAAACTCATTTTTGCAAACATATACACAAACATACCAAACGAGCATTTAAACATTCACTTTGAAACTAACAATTAAGTCAAGTCTTGACAACAATCAACCGAAAGACAGATTACCAGTCATTATAGCAAATATGACAGTAATTCTCATGAATTCTTTAGAATTTACATTTTTGTGAACATTTTTTTTTTTTTACATATTAACACAAAAGTCTTTTTAAATTCATTTTAAGACCCAATACTGGGCTTGCTGAATTTTCTGTCGTCTTTAAAGGTTTATAGAGGACCATGGCCGATTGGGAGATACTATCACGAAAGATCAATGGTAGAGAAAAGAAGGCTTGGACGAGACGGAATAAGGATTCGACTCTTACACTGAAAGATCGCAAGAACAAAACCCGTGACTCGGTCACATTACAGGAACTCAGTGACAAGCCGGACATTATATAATAAGTTCTTGCATAACTTTATTGTTTTTGATTTTTTAGTTAGCAACTTTTAAAAATATTTTTAATTCAGTTTATATTTTTTATTTGTTTTATTTTTGATTTTGACACCTGTCAAATTTGTTACAGTTTTAAAAAATTTTTAAGGGGGGATGATTCTGAAAGAGTGATTGCTTAATCTAGAATAAATTAAACTAGTTATCCTATGCATTCAATTAGAAAAATAAAAATATTACTTGCGATATAAAAACCAATGGTGAAATATAGAAAAACCCATGGGTAAAAACCCATCAATAATCTAATATGTTTATTTAATTATTTAAAAATTCTCCATTTGCTCCAATCATTTTTCTAAACGAAATATTCTTATGTAAACTCATTAAATTTCCAATACCCAGTTACAGGCAATATCTTCAGAAGTAGGGTTCACAGGACACACATCCTATGGAATCGCCAGATTGAACACAGCCCACGCTATTATAAACAGATGAGGAGACCACGAGCGAGAGCCTCATCTCTTCGCTGCAAATTAACTATTAAAAGAAAACATAACTAGCATTTAAAGTAACTCTTTAATATTTAGATAATTATTAACAGTTTATAACCGCTTATAACCGAATACGTTTTTAACACCTTTAAGTTACTTTGTCGCGAGCATAGAAGAAGTAGGCAGAAAAAAATTCATATTATTTTTAAACTTATAAAAAAAGTTTCTTTTGGACCTTAAACTTTTTTTAATTCTTTAATCGCATTTATTGAATATAGTTATGTTTGGATATATTAATTTTCTCATGTTAAATATATTGAATATATTATATTAGATATATATTTGGAATATATTAATACATATATTAATAACTCTATGATATATTAAATTGATACCGTATATATATGTTACTATTTATATATATATATATATATATATAATATATATATATATATAATCTTATATATTATAGTAATAATATTTTACAATATATATAGTTTATTATATCGAAGTACTACATAGTATACATATATAAAAAATATTTATATATATATATATATACTATAGCATATTTTAATAATAAATTTAAGAATTTTTCTACCTTTTAGCTTTTTTCACTTAGAAAAGTACTTTCAAGAAGACAAACCGAAAAATAAATTCTGTAAGTAGCAAAAAAAAAACCAATTATAAATTAGTGATATGGAATTTGAAAGCTGTTTAACTGATACGTTTTGATGACAAAGATAAAATAACCAAATTTTATTTTACATACTGATTTTCATTTTTTTATTGTTCTTAGTATATATTTCTTTTTGGTAAATTGTTCCACAAGATGCATGAAGTTTGATTAATTTTCATTTTTTTAAATTGAAACATTTGTTCTCTCAAAATCAATTTAAATTTTTTATATTGATTTCATTTTTACTTCAAATTAAAAATAATCTTTGTTCGCAAATGAGATTTTTATAGTTTATTTTCAGTTCATTTAAAATTTCTGAAATTGCAATTTGTTTATCCATATTTGGAATTCTACCTTAAAATTTTGATTTTGTATAAAAGCCCATTTTCGAACAGCAGTGTATATCGGCGTGCATGTGCGAAAGCAGGACAATTTAATAAAAACTTGTTCACCAAAACATTTTATATCGTCATCGTTCAGTTTTCAAACAACCAAAGCTTTTATAGTTAGAATAATAAGTAATAAAGATAATTAATGTAATATGATGAATAATAATATATAATAGATAATAATAGTAAATAATAATAGATGGATAAATAAAGATTTGTGTAGTAATAATAATAATAAGTATAACAGATTGGCCTTGTAATTAATAAAATAATAATAATTATAAATAATAATAATAATAATATAATTAATAATAAAGACCAACGGTAAAGCGGATATTATTAGCATATCAATGATAATTTAAATATGCAACGAGACGAAACGATCGTCACAAAGAATCTAATATAGTAAGTATCATAACGTCATAGTATATTATATATATATATAATATATAGTATATTATTATATATATATATATATATATATGAGTATCATGATATCATTTATATGTATATAGATATATATAGATATGTTAGGAGAAAATATACATATAATACAAAAGTGAATTATTTGTTTGTATATATATCAGTTATATATTATATTCTCATGAACAGTAAATTATATGATTTAATTATATAGCTATCATATTATATATATAGTATAATATATTATATATATATATATAATATTATAATTATATATATAGTATAGTGTATATGTAGGATAAATTATTGTATATGTTGCAATTGTGGGTTTATGTTCTAAAGTTTTTCAGCCAAAAAAAAGAGAGAAAACCCCTCGTGGGTTTCGAGGTTTCGGCGGTTTCGGTTTGTTTCTTAATTTCAATGGGTTTCGTGTAATTTTATTAAGTTTCATATTTGTATAGAACTTCATATGGTGAAAGCATATTTTAAAAGATCATTTTCAGTTTTTTAATACAAACAAATCTATAGTTCTGGGAATGGGTGGGTATAATGGTTGGTATTTTAACACTGATACACCTATAAAAAGGAATTTAGTCTACTTTTTTATTATTATTCTATAGTTTTTTAGTTATTTTATATTAAAAGATTTTTTATTTTTTTTTTATTATTTATGTTTTTGTTATCTTTGTATTTTGTTTATTTCTTCTTATTCTTATTAGTATTATTTTATTATATTTTATTTATTTATTATTATTTTCTTCTTTCTCCGTTCCTCTTATTCTTTATTTTCTGTTATTTCTATGTTATTTCTTTTTTTATTATTATATTATTTAGGATTGTTATATATTATTGTTGTTTTACTTTAAACAACCCCGTGCCCGGTAACAGTGGCAGAGTTTACAATCAAGCCTCATGTTCAGATCTGCAGTGGGGTGAAGATCATGGAGGATTAATCTCTTCATTCTATTAGACCTTAACATGAGAGGTTGTGACGGTTTAAAATGACTTCCGCGTTTATAAATTCTGAGACGCATGATTAGCGGGCTAGATATCCCGACCTAGGTAAAAAGTCTTCTTGGGCTGAATATAGCACGTCCAGCGGACAACCAAATTTTAATACTGGAATATGATAATATGAATTTCAAGAATAATAAATCACCTACCAACCATAATGTTTACATACCTGGAAGACTTCAAAAAGCTGAAGTAGAACCTGTTCGATATTCAGAAACATAAATAGCATATAATATAGATAAAGTAAATCTGCAACGCCCAGATTGGACGTGTGCTGACAATTATTAGAAAACGTCTTTAATCCTATTATCAGTCCCGATTACCACAGGAACCTCGAACACAATTTACGCCGTCGCGACCCTCGCATATATATATATATTATATATATATACTATTAATATATTATATTATATATTATATATATTATATATATAGTATATAATATAATATATATACTAATAATATATAGTATAGCATATATATAATATACTATATATATATATAAGTAGTATATATAGTACAATATTATATATATAATATCTATATATATATATATAGTATATATATATAATTATATATATATATAAGTAATATATATATAATAAATATAGTATATATATATAGTAATATATATATATAGTATATATATATATATATAATATATATAGAGTACAATCTAGTAAAATAAATTTTTTAATATTGTATGTAAGTCAAAAATAAATTCGAACTTTTTTTTTTTTTAATATCGATTGCAATGCATTCGAATCACAATTTCTGCAATTAAGAGACTTGAATACTCTTTCCTTCAGATGGAAATATCTATAAATCAATTATCTTTCTAAAAATATCAATATTTGATAGATTAGTCCCGAAACACTATTAGTGCTGGTATTTGTTGTTTATTTTATGTGTAAATGTGATGCATATAATATAGGGCCTTTGTTTTTTTTTTTAATTATCGATTGCATGCATTCGAACACAATTCCAGTAATAGCAAAAGCCGTAAAAATAAAAATGTGTAATTGGAGAGTGTCAATTTAGAACAGAAATACGAAAAACGTCATTGCCTGCTTATCTCAGTAGGTCTCTCTCTCTTCTCTCTCTTCTCTCCCTCTAATATATAATATATTAATATATATATTATATATAGTATATATAATTAGATATATAGTATAT
The DNA here is from genome assembly GCA_015478945.1 of Trachelipus rathkii. Lineage (NCBI taxonomy): Eukaryota > Metazoa > Arthropoda > Malacostraca > Isopoda > Trachelipodidae > Trachelipus > Trachelipus rathkii. The sequence continues at coordinate 26,374 of JABUQX010020790.1, forward strand.
AATATATATATATATATATATATATCATATATATATATATCTATATATATATATATCATATATAGTAGTATATATATATATATATATATATATATATAATATATATTATATATAGTACATATATTATATAGCTATATATCACACGGGTAATTATTTTTGCATATACTTTTCAGGCTATGTTTTTCTGCTCGCCACAAAAAAATAAACACCAAGCTCCAGTCAAACACAATAAGACTGACTTTAAGTGGTCTCTGACTCTCTATATATAAGTAAAAGAAAGGACATTCACATGGCACAGCAAATCCGCGTTAGTTAAAAAACTTTGAATTAATTTTATATGAGAAAAACTTACAAGTTGCTATGAAATAATAGAAGCCAAATGGCAGCAAGGTTAATAAAAATACTATAGGAATTTTGAATTCTTTATTTCTCGTATGTTGCTATATTTGTCGTATTTTTAAGAACTTATAAATTTGGCTTATTTTGGGCTGCAATATAAGAGCCCAAATTTTATATAATTGGAATATATTGAAATAAATATCGTACGCACAATTGCAGTTGGAGAGAGAAGAATTCCTTTTTTATTTTGTTAATTTTGGATTGATACTAATTTTTTAATGAACTAAAATTGTCCTAAAAAAAAAAATCAGGATCACTTTTCGATGATTAAAAAATTTTCAGAATATATTGAATTGGCCCTACTTTTTTTTAGGGCATATTTAAATGGTAGGGGGCTGCAGCCAATAGCCCATATAAGACGAGTCCGCCACTGTATATTAATGTATATTATAGTATATGTCCTATTTCTGTTTTAAAGACTCGTCCGTCAGTTTTGATTTGTTTTTTTTGTTTTTTTTTAATAATTGCAAGTAATGATACTAACAATGAATTTCAGTGGTAAACGGACATGATTAAAAAATAATTTTAAATAATTGGTTAACATACACTATTATTCTAAATGCTGATTTCACTTTTGGAATATTCTCGAAAGAGTGAACGAAAACTTACAGAAAAAAACAAGATTACAAATTTTGCCAGAGCTGGGCGTTGCGCCCAGCCATCCGCAGTTGCGGCTATGGCGCCTATGAGGCGCTTTATCATTTTGTAGAGCTCAAAAGGCCGGCATTTAAGGTTGCAACCAATTTTTAACAAGAGCCGGACTAAGGCCAAGGGCGGCACAGCCAATCTCTGCGCGCTATAGGCCGGCCTAGTGAACTAGGAACTATAAGCAATTGTTTTTAAGCCCTTAAAAGTTTAGACTTAGAAAGCGTCGTGCAAAACTTGTATCATTCTGAAAACCAGTGTAATTATTAATTATATATACTATTATTATATATAATATATATATATAATATATATATATATACTATATATATATATATATAGTATATATATATATATATTACATATTAGCTATATTCATGAACACACATAGTATATATATATATAAATATTAAATATTATATATATATATATGTGTATATAGTATATATATATATATATTATATATATATATATAATATAAGGTATATATAAATTAATATATTATATGTTATACTATATATATATATAGTATATATAATATATATTATTATAATATAGTATATACATATATATACTATATAGTAGTTATATAGTATATTATATATATATATATGTATTCATATATATATATATATATACTATATATATTAGTGATGCACTATATATTAATAACCTATATATATATATATATATATAATATTATATACTATTTAGTATCATATATAGTATTATTAGTAATAAACTGAATAAAATATTTTAAAAAAATATGGTTTTTTTCAAATATTCGAAATTAAAATCAAAAATAAAAATTAAGATCAAAATTAATGTATTTAACCGAAACTTTAGAGGATGTCATTACAAAATTTGTTGCTATTGTGCCAGTCTTATTCATATGATTTTCACTTAATATTTGCTGTGTAAGGAAGAAAATTTGGGTAATAGTTTCTTTAAAGTTATACTTTTGGATTACAAATAATTACATCTACTTCTAGGTGATTTGGGTCGAAATGGAAAAAGTAGTTCAGCGAAGTCAAGTGAAAAGAATATACCAAAGAAATTCATTGCATATAATAATAGATGGATAACGATGAAGAGAATGATTGGATGTTTTTCCCGTCGTGGTCAAATCATATGAAGGTCTTCTTCGCATGGTTTAGGGCGGACAGGGCTAGCACCTCCGGGTTCCTTCCTTTGTCTTGCATTACTCTTCGGACCAGCGCTTGGATATCCTATATGCGCCTATACAGCAGAGCTCCTCTGGAGAAGCTCTAGGACAGGCAAGTTGTTGGACACAGCCTAACTGGAGAAAGTATGTCTAGTTCTACTGAGAAAGGGCGATAAACTCCTACCTAGAGAGTGTGTTAAACTCGAAGGACTGGCATCCAACTCGTTGCGGTCGCCAAGAAATGCTTTCCTGGAGTGTTCTGGTGTTTGTGAGTTTCGGGCCAGAAGGGAAAGACGCCCTGGTCAACTGACAGGGGGCGAAAGCCTTCCTGGGTAGTTGTTTGAGATATATATATAGGTATATATATATAGTATAGTAGCTAATATATATAGTATATATATAATGGTTATACATATATATAGTAATATATATATAATATAATATTTGATATATAAGAAATTAAATTAAAAGTATAATATATATATATATAGTATATTATATATATATATATATATATTATATTATAGTAGATTATATTCTCTGGCTTTACGGGGGGGAAGCACAGGAGGCCCGGGCCTTCGTAAAAAAAAAAAAAAAAGCACTAATTAA
>JABUQX010020791.1:2500-10000 GCA_015478945.1 Trachelipus rathkii
AAACCCTTAAAAACGGTCGATCAGAGCACTGCATAAGGTCATTATTTTTTATTTCGCCAGATTTAGGGGGGGGGGGCAAGTGGCCCCCCTGCACCCCCCTGCCTACGCCCATTATATATATTATATATATATATATATATATAATATATATATATATTATATATATTATTATATAATATATATATATATATATATATATTATATATATATATATAATAATATATAATATATATATATATATACTATATATATATATTATTGGGATGTTGTCCTCATTAAAAGGAAGATTTTGAAGAAATACCTCGGAACTGCTTTCAGTACAAACCTATATTTAAAGAGATAAACAATGATATATAATAAACATAACATAAATCTAACAATAAAATGCAAAATACATAAAGAATATGATATAATGAAAAAACTGATACTTGACAATACGATATATATAATTAAAAAATAAGTAAGTATCTCCTTAAAACAGATTTTCTTTGACGGAGGATATTTTATAGGTGACTATTTTAAACGTGACAATATTTGCTAATAGAAAATTAATACACAAATTAGATTTAATAAATAAAATACATAATAAATTCTCGCACTAAGGAAATAATAAAATAGATATATAAGAACCACTATATAAAAAACTAATATCTAAATTTTAACCATAACACTTTGATACTAAATGAAATATTTGAATAATTAGGTACACAAAAACATCGATATACGTACCTCAAACTAATCGTATGAATCGTGTGTTACAATACAAAAACAGATGTAAAAACCAGTTCACACGATACGACGAATAAGGCACAGTAAAAAGATGCAAAACTTGGAATAATTGGTCCCGTTGGAAAATGAGTTTGTAAAGCAATAATTGTAAAATAACTGGAGCAGCAATTACATGATTATCAAAACAAAGATGGCGATGACGAGAGAATTGAAATGGTGCGGTAACAAAGAAGAAAGCAAAGCGATTGCAACGCCCCAAAAACAGCAGCGAAAGAAGCAAAAAGAAAAGAGAAGAGAGAGAGAGAGAATAGATAGATAGATAGAGAAGGACAAAGATATGAAGCGCTATTACCCCCCCCCTTGCCGTAGCAGGCGTGCACGGAATGAAAGGGAAAGTTTGTGAATTCGGTTGGAAGACACGGAATGGCCGTTCGTGCCCTGCAGATGATTGTGCCAAGAAGGTCTGGATGAACTGGAACTGTTGAGACGGTTGAGATGTACGTGATGAAGCGGACTGACGAGCCGAGAGCGAGTGGGTTGGCCGGAGACGATGGATCGAATGCGAGAGAATGCTGCCGTGAACGCATTTGCGGGTAGAGGTGTTGAAGCGTTTGGGCAGGGATGCTGAGGAGCGTTGTTGAGGTTGCCGGAGCCGTGAGTGGAGGCGTCGGAGCGGAGCTGTGAGTTGAGCGAGAGCCGAAGCTGTGATTGAGCGAGAGGCGGAGCTGAAGGATGTAGGCTGGTATGCCGGAGCTAAAATCAAGCGGCAGCCGGAGCTGCAGGTTGAAGGTGTAGTCCGAGCTAGAGTTGGTGGATGCGACAGCGGAGCTGGAGGATTGGCTCGGAGGCGGTGGAGCCTGAGACACATATTGGTGTTAGGCGGGAATCGAAGGTGCAGTTGAGACGCAGGTTTGTTCAATTTAGATCGGTTTTTATTACTTGTTTGAGGAGATTGACTGAATAGCATAAGGTTTCAAAAACAGTCCCGAGTCTATAAGGGTCACCACAATGAGGATGTTGATCCTCATTAAAAGGAAGGAATTTTTGAATGAAATACCTCGGAACTGCTTTCATACAAACCAAATTTAAAGAGATAAACAATATATATATATAAATATTATATATATATTATATATATTATATTATATATTATATATATATATATATATATTATATATATAAGTATATATATATATATAATATAATATATATCATAATATATATATATATATATATAATATATATATATATATATTATAATATATATATATATATATATATAGTATGAAACATAGCATAAATCTAACAATCAAAATGCAAAAACATAAAGAATGATATTATGAAAAACTGTATCTTGAATACGATTTATAATTAAAAATAGTAAGATCTCCTTTAAACAAACAGATTTCTTTGATGGAGGATATTTTATAGGTGATATTTTAAACGTGACAAATATTTTGCTAATAGAAATAATAGAAATGATTAATAAACACAAGATTAGATTTAATAATAAAATACATAATAAATTCTCGGCACTAAGGAAATAATAAAATAGATATATAAGAACTCACAATTAAAAACTAATATCTAAATTTTAACCATAACACTTTGATACACTAAATGAAATATTTGAATAATTAGGTACACAAAAACATAGATATACGTACCTAAACTTAATCGTATGAAATCGTGTGTTAGCCAATACAAAAACAGAATTAAAAACCAAGTCACACGATACGAACGAATAAGGCAGCAGTAAAAAGAATGCAAAACTTGGAATATCATTTGGTCGTTGAATAATGATTTGTAAAAGCAGATAATTGTAAAATAACTGAGCAGCATATTACATGATTATCAACAAAGATGGCGTGAACCGAGGAGATTTGAAATGGGTTGCGGGTTAAAAAAAAGTAAAGCAAAGCAATGCAACGCCCAACCAAAACAGCAGCGGAAAGAAGCAAAAAGAGAAAGAGAGAGAGAGAGAGAGAGAGAGAGAAGAGAGAGAGAGAGAGAGAGAGAGACGAGAGATAGAGAGACGAGAAGTGGACAAAGATATTAAAGGCTAATATAAATATATATACTATATTAAATCTATTATATATATATATATATATATATTAATATATATATATTATTACTTTAAATAAATATTATATATATATATATATATAAATATATATATATATATATATTATAATATATATTATATAATATATAATATATATATATATATATATATATATATACAGTGGCGTAACTAAGGTCAGTTGCGCACCCCCGGCGACTTAGTTTGTTGCGCACCCCTTAACGTCCATGGACGGGTGGATAGAGTTTTTTGAACTTGAATGACAAAAAAAGTTTTCTTGTTCAATATCAAAGAAAAATCACTTTAGCATTATTACAAAAGAACCAGAGTGTATTAAAATGAAAAAAAGGTTTTAGTATATATTATAATATATATATATATATATATATATATATATATATATATATATAATATATATACTATTATATATATATATAATATATTAGTAATATATATATATATATATAAAATAAAGATGTGCATTTTTAAAAACCTTTTACATTACTCGTTATGTTTAAGTTAAAGCCATAAAACTTAACTACTAAACAATACAACATTTGTCATTACTTTTTAACTTGACATTAATAGTCCTTCTAAATGCTATTTAATTCCCCTTCGCTCTTTGCATCTACAAAATGCGTTCGCACTGAATTTCCTCCAAGTCCAGTGCGCGAGGCCCGCATCATACTCCTATGCTAAGTACACGGCAATTTCACTAAACCTTACGTTCTGGTACTTCTCAAATAATTTTTATTAGTTTTAATTTTGAACAGAGCTCGTCAGCAGATGATGAAGTTCATTGGGAGTGTTCAGAAACTTTATATAAAAGCTGTACACAACTTCTGTAGTGGTACACACTACAAGACAACATAATTTTCCAATCAACAAATATTCTGCCACTTTTATTATTTTGTCGTTTTTTCTTTTCTTTTTCACTGCCACAACATTTCTGAAGCAGACAATTTCCGTAACTAAAGAACCTTGTCACGTCGGCTTCCTATTTTTTTGTAAAACTTGTCAGCAGAACTCCATGAGCTTCTTTCATCTGTTTTTGTTTCTGTAAGGCTTTAGGGCTCAAAATAAGCAAAAAATCTGTTTTCACCTCCTCATATTGATACTCCGTATTCACATTGCTAATTAGTCTATCAATGTTTCCTGTAAAAAACCCTCACGACCTGAAATTTGGTGCAAAGATCAATGAAGTCAACATCTTTAAAAAGCTCATCAAAGAAGCTTGTCCCTTTGCTTTTGCGTTTAGTAGGCAATGAAGTCTCCTTGCCAGCTCTTGCAATTTCTGGCTCTTCCACTAGCTTGTAAACTCTCCCCGCAAATAGTTTAGTTTGGTGAACACAGACCTTTCTAAACGAGAGTGGAAAGCTCATTCCAGGGATATGTCTGCATTTTTGGAGTCTTTTGAAGTGATGTTAATACTTTCAAATATTTTTGCTTTGAAACACAAGCATTAAAATGCAGTGAAAAGTAAACGATTGTCTTCTTAAATGCTGCGCCTATAACTTGACTTCAGAGCTCTTTTGTTGAGTTAGGATGATTTTGATAAACAATTCAAAAATATAAATGAACAATTAACTTTAACTACAATCAAAGCATATCGAACCTCGATCGAAGACATCTAGTTGGGCACAGTCTTTTAACAGTTTTGTGACCTGCAGGTTTCTGAAGAAATTTCTTTCAGGGATTGCCATCTTGGAAGAACTCTGACTGAAATACCCATATATCTCATTAATCACATGATAAAAAACAATCATCTGCTGTAAATCTCCTTTACAGAATCCATTCAAGACTAAGTTAAGAGGTTGTGATTTGCCCAATGCACATACTCTGTCATTACGGCGACTTTCGCTTGATTTTGGTCTGTAGTCCAATGTACTTCCCACTCATTACAGCAGCACCATCATAGGTTTGTGCCACTAGTTTTTTTAAACATCCTAGTTCATTTAAATGATTTACCGCTAAGTCACATATTGCTTGGGCGCTTCTGTCTTTTGATTTGTATGGGATAAACCCAGAATGAGCTCCATTAATTGAGCTTCCTCTTCATCGTAATTGATGCAGGACATATCTTAATTTACTACTACAGTTGGTCAGTTTAGAAATATCTTGGGTCGTATCTTAAATAAGAGAAAAAGGGCCCATCTTGAGTTTCACTTATTATGTCACGAAGCACATGTTGTTAAGCAAACTAACGAGTTTCATTCTGAATAGCAGCACTCATAATACTTTTGTTCTGTTTTTTCTCATTCTCTCAGGTGCTTTTAGAAAGCGGGTCATACTTGGATAACAAATCAATAATATTGAGAAAGTTTCCAGATTTCGACTATCAATATGATCGGGTTTAAAAAAAATATCGTGTACATATATATATATATATAATATTATATATATATATATATAATATATATATATAATATATATATATAATATATAATATATACTATAATATATAATATATATAGGTTATATAATATATATATATATAATATATAGACGAGAGAGAGAGAGAGAAGAGAGAGAGAAGAGAGAGAGCGAGAGAGAGCGAAGAGAGATGAGAGAGAAAGAGAGAGAGGGAGAGATAGAGAGAGAGAGAGGAGAGAAGAGAGATGAAGAGAGAAAGGAGAGAGAGAGAGAGTAGAGATAGAGCTTTCATTATTGGAGTTTCATCGAAAAAGGCTCATCCCTGCTTAAGCGCCGGGCGCCTCTCGGCTCCTGCGCCCCCCCGCACCGCGGGGCCTGCGGGTCCCTTAACTACGCCACTGAATATATATATATATAATACTATATATATATATATATCTAATATATATATATTATATATATATATATATATATAGTAATATATATATAATATATATATTAGATAGTATCGTGGTATTTCTGTGTCACTTTCAAATCGAACGAACAATTGTAATCGATTTTTTTGTTCGATATTTCAAGGCAAAAGTGCGATAAGGTTGCCAAATGAGTTTTTTTTTTTTTTTTTTTTTACTAAGAATACCCAAGATTAAATAGCAAAGTTAGATGAAACGAGTCAGGGTCTCTCGGCTCAGCGGGGATGACGGGGGGGACGTTCGTCCCCTCTGTCCTACCGTCGGCTCGAGCCCTTAAAAAAATATATATAAAAAAAAATTAAAAAATAACTATATAAAATTTAACATGATAAAAAAAACAACTTTTGGCAACTTTCGCGATCTTTCTATTGGGGTTTTAGCTAACCACCGTGACACTCGCGGGCTGCACGAGCAGATTCTGCGATTGTCGGATATTAGACATTTTTTTGTAACTACCTTTTAAAGGAGAAGTGGCCTATAGTATATATATAATATTATAATATATATATAATATATATATATATATATATATTATAATATATATATGATATATATATCTATATATATAATATATATATATAATAATATATATATATATATATATTATACAGGGCGAGCCAGGGGGGGGGGCTGAGGGGCTGCAAGCCCCCCGATTATCGTACTGCAATTTTTCAAGTCAGAAAAGAAACTAACAAATATATATATTATATATATATATATAATATATATATATATAATATATATTATATATATATATATATATATATATTAATAATATAATAAATATATATATATATAATATATATAAGCATAATAGTGAAGCTCTTATTCAGAAAAAAGATCGAAAGCATAACAAACAACTGGACACAAATAAGAAAATCGTGAAGGAAATAGAGAAAACTTTGTCCAGTTTTGAAACTATATCGTTTATGTGGCCCAGCAAGGTCTTTGCATTAAGGGCGCTCAGTGACTCTGGTCGTATTGGAATTATCAACTCCACTGACAATGACGGAAATTTTAGAAGCCTTCTTAGTTTTCGGCGGAATGGAGGTGACCAGGTTTTGAAGACCCACTTACTTCTATCGTCCAAAAAATTCAATGTATACGAGTCCAATGATACAGAATGAAATCACAGTCATTTAGTCAGCTTTTACAAAGGAAAATAGTGGAAGAAGTTAATAAAACAAATTTTTCAGTATTATGCTGATTAAAACATACGATATTTCTCAATACAGTAACGTTTTCCTTTGTGTAAGGTAACGTGAATTGGTGTGATGGAGGTGATGCTCCTTTTTACTTTAAGAGAGATTTTTTATCTATTTGTTTCGGGCTTTATACTCAGGGAAAGCATGGCAAATGTAATTGGGAGAAGACTCGACCTATCTTGGTTTAAAACTGAAAATTTAAGAGCCAAGGATAGATGGGAGCCTTTTCCATGAAGGCGAATTTTCCCCCCCCCCCGAAAGGAGTGCAATTGTTATTTGAATGAGTTATCCTAAAGCTCTATACATCACATTTGCGTAGCAATTGTTTAAAATCTACGTCCTCTCGAACTGCTCTAAAATTCAGCAATTTGAAACGTCTTAGATCATCTCTGAAATATGCACTTTTTTTATCGAGTGTCCGAAGCGCCAAAACTTCTGGAAGATAATATAAAAGAGTTTTCTAGTAACCAAATAACAAGAGAATCAAAACAGATGTGCGAGACCAGATGGTGTGAACGCCATGAAGCGGTTTTCCTTTTTAAAGACTCTCCAATACTGTGCGTCATGGAAAGATAATAAAGAATGCCTGGTGAATTATTCACAGAAAGCTACTACTTAGCGTGTTATAAGTCAA
>JABUQX010020791.1:15000-20000 GCA_015478945.1 Trachelipus rathkii
TTCCGTATACGTTTTTAAATGAAGAAACTTTGCATTATAAAGGACTTATCCCTGATAAGAAGCTTTTTGAGATGGTAAAAATGTCGGATATAGAAAAACAAGATTTTCAGGAATACTATAATAGTTTTCAAAATAAAGAGTACAGTATTTTTGAAGAATGTGAAAAGTATTGCATTCAGGATGTTAATGTACTTAGAAAATGTTTTGAGAAATTCAGATCGAGTTTCATTAATGACTTTGACATGGACTGCCTTGTTAGTTGCACAACGATTGCGTCTTTATGTTATGCGATCTATAAAAACGTGTTTATGCCTGAAGGAAAAATTACTATTCTAGGCAGAGAGAACCCAAAGCCTTTCACCTATAAAGCTATTCGTTGTCTTATGTATCAGGAAAAGCTATATAATATAAGTATAAGACATGCCCGTAACGTAGGCGAGAGAGCATTTAAAATAAATAATAAATGGATTTACCCTGATGGATTCGGATATGTGAATGGAGTGAAAACGGCATTTTTGTATCATGGATGTGCATGACATGGCCATAAAGACTGTAATAAGGGAAAAGACACACTTCACGATGTTTTATCTTTGGGTCGATACACTCTCACCATGAATAAAGAAAACGTGTGCAGAGAAAATGGTTTTAATGTGATGAGAGTATGGGAATGGGAATGGAAAAGGCAGAAAAAAGACACAATTCAGGATCCTGATCATATCGATAAAAACATAACTATTAAGGAATATGTCCAACGTATAAGCAACGATGTTGTTAACAATAGACTTATAATAGACAATTCACTGTTTGGCGGTCGTACTGAGCCATTCGTACATTATTATCCACCAACCGAAGGCAAAAAGATAATGTACTTGGATTACACATCTCTCTATCCTTTTGTACAGAAACGAATGCAGTATACATGCGGTCCTCCAGAGAAACTAATAGGTGATAAGGTACCAGATGTTGAGTCTTTTAAGAAAGGACTCAATGGCAAATATTTCGGAGCTGCCTATATTAAGATCCTTCCTCCACAAGATCTATACATACCTGCTCTACCCGAACGATCTAAAAAGAAACTAATGTTTCCGCTCTGTTCAAAATGTGTGGAGGATAAATGTGAGAAATGTATTCATGATGAGAACGAACATGCTATCGATGGTGTGTACACAACACCTGAAATTAAGCTGGCTTTAGATATGGGGTATAAAATACTCAAAATATTTGAAGAATGGTTATTTAAAGAACAAGAGTTCTTGTTTGATGGGTATGTCAATCACTTCTTAAAAATAAAGACTGAAGCATCAGGAGCACCCAATAATATTTACGAAGACGATCCTGATTTCTATGAAAAACTTAAAGAATTCGTTCGTCTTTTCAAGAAAAAGGAAGGTGTTGAACTCGACATTAACAACATCAAGAAGAATCCAGGTATGTGATTCATTGCGAAATTATGTCTCAATTCTCTTTGTGGTAAATTTGCACAAAATACACCTTCAAGAGAAGATATAGTATGCACTAGCGACAAACAAGTATGGGAGTTAATCAATCAGTGCGATATTGAAGTCCCCCTCCGTTATTCCTATAGGTAATAAATATGTTGTTACAGTTGTAAAAAATGCATTAGCTGAACGATCGTCAGCGGCTACAAATATACCTATCGCATCGTTTACGAATGCATATGCCCGTATTAAATTATATGAGCTTCTTAATAAAGTTAGAGAACGAGCATTGTATTGTGATATAGAATCTTGTATTTTTGTAACTGGCAAAACAACTTTTTAGGTGAACTAACAGATGAAATAGCAGATTACGGATCTGGTGCATACGGTAATTCCTTTGTATGCACAGGTCCTAAATCATATGCTGCTAGAATAAGAACGGCTGAAGGCAATATAAGATACATTGTAAAAGCTAAAGGTCTCACAATCAATAAAGATACAAAAGATACTATCAACTTTGGGAAACTGCTAAAGCTCGTGACTGCCCGCTGCTCTGAAAATAGTGTAGGTCATGATGAATCATTATATGAAGACATCAGATACAATGATGCTACACTGAAAGCAATGAATGAAATACAACTAGATGATTATGATAAATCATCTGAAATAGAATTGTCTCATAAAACTGCAGCTCAAACAGACGAGTCCGAAAATCCTTTGGCTAACTTACACGGAAGTAATAGAGGCGGTTTATGCTACAGCATACCTACTACAACTTTTCAACCAGGGAAACATGGAGGAATCAGTTTTGTAACCAGTGTTTCTTTCAGACAATTTTCTCCGGGGGGGCTTTACAGAGATTCGGGGTATCATTATAAGAAACTCTTGTCCCACAGTATCATATGGTTTAAGGGTACACTAATACCTATTTAATATATATATATATATATATATATAATGACATATATATATATATATATATATATATATATATATATATATATATATATATATATATATATATATATATATATATATATATATATATATATATATATATATATATATAAATATATATATATATACTATATATATATATATATATATATATATATATATATATATATATATATATATATATATATATATATATATATATATATGTAATGAATTCTATGTGTAAATATTCTGAATAATAAAATGTAAATAATAAAGTTATTTTATTTCCCTATTTTATTTATTTATTTTATGATGTATTTGTAGTAATATAGATATATTTCTTAAAAAGATAGCTGTTTTGTATTTAAATATGAGAATTTGTATTACATTAATCACTTAATCAGTGAGTCACGAATAGGTAAAGGAGCACTGTGATTTTAAAGGATTATGATTTATTGACTTATTGATTGCTCAATATTTTGTTATGAATATATATATATATATATATATATATATATATATATATATTTATGTAATGATGATATAGATATTTATGTATATCTATATTTATTTATTTACTGATATATATATTGCTATATATATATATATAAAGATTTAGTAGAAACATAAAATATTATGTTCAAACAAAGAACTTATTTTAAAAGATATATTATACAAAGAAATTATTTTAAAGTTGTACCGTAAAAGACTTAGTAGAAAATATAAAATGCTTTAATAAATTCATAATGTGTTCAAACAAAGAACTTTTTTAAAAAATATATTGTGCAAAGAAAATATTTTAAAGTTCTACCATAAAAAAAAGTTTTTAAATAAAAAAAAATGTTTTTAATACAAAAAGTTTTTAATACCCTAAAGACGAAAAGCCGTAAAGCTGTTCCGCCTGGAGGAGGGGGAGGGGTTACTTCCGGTCTATTTGCTAAACGTCCTTATGAACTTACGGCCTTTGGGTATGCAAAAACGTGCTTTTACATACCCTAAAGACGAAAAGCCGTAAAGCCATTCCGCCAAGGGAAAGGGAGGGGTTCTCCTCGAATGTATGACTTAAGTCTTTAAGCCTTTGGGGTCTGCAAAACATGTTTTACATTTCCTAAGGACGTACGTAAAGATGTAAAGACGTAAAACGGATGAAACTACAACTCGACGCTTGACCTTCGAACTCGACGCCTGACCCCTTGCGACAACGAACGATGACGGGTGGGCTTGCGGACCAACGAACGATTATGGGCGGACTTGAGTCTTAACGAACGATGATGGACTGACTTGTGGCTCAACGAACGATGATGGACTGAACTGCGGCTAAACGAACGATGGAACTCGCCGTCGAATGAACAACACTGGTTAACAAAGTGTGACGCAGCATGAGCGAAAAACACTCTTAAATATGGAATGTAATTCAAAAAGTAACATGAAATATAGACAGATACTTAGCTAAGGTGATAGAAAGTAACTCTGGAAAGAACATAGGATATAAAAAAAGTAGACAGAAACCTATCTGGGCGATAGAAAGTGATAAAAATATACCTTAAAAGTCTTAAAATCATAAATATTTGATCATAGGTTGCCAGAATTAACATTAAACTAACGAAATTATAGGAAAAATCCTTAAAAAAAAAAAAAAAAAAAAAAAAAAAGGTTCAGGAAGGTAGCTGAATACTGGAAAGGAGCCTAAAAGTGCTAAAAATATATTAAAAAGGTTAAAAAAAAGTGCTAAAAATCCTAAAATTTACCAATAAGTTGCCTGAAATATATTAAAAATGTTAAGAAGTGCGTCAGAAACAGGGTTGGCATTAAAAAACCCACCCCTAAAAAAAAAAAAAGCCCACCTAATAAAACCCAAAAAAGCCCAGCTGCAAGTGATTTTTTTTTTTAATTTTAGCTATTATTTTCAACAATTTGAGAGATATTTTTAAAAATTACTAATAAGCAAAAATAATAACTATATTATGTTTCATTATTTGTGAGCCTAGTTGCATTTTATTCAAGATTTTCACTGATATACCATTTAAATATGTGAAATAAAATGAGAATGAAAAAAAAATTACTTTTAAATTTAATACAAAAGAGCAAATGAATGTATCTTTAAATTTTATTGACTAGAAGATAATTAATAGATTCCATTATTAAATTCCATTATCGAATGAATATATATTAAAACATTAGAAATAAAAAGACAGTAATAAGCCATATGGGCCGGCCTATTGAAACTGTCCCAGTCATGCCAATAGAACCAATCACCAAACAACATGTTCATGCATATCCACAAAGCACCTTAGGGCTTGTCAATAACTAACATAGTATGCACAAAGTCTAAAACATATTCATGCAAATCCACAAAGGACCCTAGAGCTTGTCAATAACTAACATAGCATACACAAAGTCTACAACTAAAAGAAAAAAAAACTATAACTAAAGTACATGCTAACCTCACTATAAGCTTTAATAACTTTATAGTAACATGCAGTTTAATTTTAATAACTACTATAACTAAAACCCGACAATTTGACTTAATCAAAAATATACTATATGATACCCAAGCCATCCATATACATATCCAATCCTTTCTTAAATGTTGCAATCGAGTTGCACTCAGCAACCTCCTGT
>JABUQX010020791.1:25000-27198 GCA_015478945.1 Trachelipus rathkii
ATCCTTTCGCCATTACGGTCCGGCCACATTTTGATTTCCTATATTCTTAATGAAAAGTTTATATTATTATTTTTTACTTTTGCTTTTTATCTATATCATATTAAAAAATAAACCTTTGAAAACTGATTTTTCACAACAATTTTGTCATCATGAGTTTTTTTCGGCTTGGTTTCCTCGGGCGAGCGAAGCGAGCCCTCTGCGCGTGTGGCACGTGCTCCAGGGACAAGAATCTTGCTCCGTTAGTCCTGTTATGTCATTACTATCAATAATCTGCAACAACAGCAATACCATTTCCCTTTACAAGTTTCACCAATTAGGCAATGACATTCATTCAGCAGTGGGAATTGGACAATATTTGTTACTAAATTATATATCTAATTTGCAAATTTTATATCTATTTATTAATAATATATTTCTTAAATAATACTAAAATGACATTACAATAAACAAATTCAATTATTGATCATCTTATTTTCCCTCAAAAATATAAATTTTAAAAAAGCCCCAAAAAGCCCAATAAAACCCAAAAAAGTCCAATAAAACTCAAAAAAGCCCCAAAAAAACCTCTGGGCTGTTTTTTTTAGTCCGACCCCGGGTTTTTCCAATCCTGGCCAGAAATATATAAAAGTGATAAAAAAGGTTCAGGAAAGTAGTTGAGTAATAGAAAGTCGCTATAAAAGTGAAAATATATAAAAAAAGGGTAAAAATTATAAATATTTAACCATAGGTTGCCAGATTTAGCACGAAAACTAACGAAATTATAGGAAAATGCTAAAATAAAGGTTCAGGAAGGTAGCTGAGTAATAGAAAGTCGCTAAAAAGTGCTAAAAATATATCAAAAAGGGTAAAAAAAGTGCTAAATCCTAAATATTTACCAATAGGTTGCCAGAATTATAGGAAAATGCTAAAAAGCACCAGAAATATATAAAAATGCTAAAAAAAAAAGGTTCCGGAAAGTAGCTGAATACTAGAAGATCGCTAAAAAGTGCTAAAATTGATATATATATATATATATATATATATATATATATATATATATATATATATATATATATATATATATATATATATATATATATATATATATATATATATATATATATATAACATATATATATCTTATATATTTATATATATATATATATATATATATATATATATATATGTATTATCGGCAGGTTGCCAGATTCAGCTACAAATCATAAATGCACCTGTCGAACCAAAACTACGTACTATATACTAATATATATATATAACCTTATATATATATATATATATATATATATATATATATATATATATATATATATATATATATATATCTTATATATATATATATATATATATATATATACTCTTATATATATGCTATATATATATATATATATATTTATACTTATAATATGGGAAATGGCTTATGTTCAAGATAGTTATATATATATATATATATATATATATATATACCATATATATATATATATATATATATATATATATATATATAATAATATATATATATGCTATCTTTACTAACTATATATATATATATATATATATATTTATATATATTGAAGGGAGAATGGTGAGATTGTCTTGAGAACCACCTTCAATAGAGTGATGTTTGATGTTGAAGTATTATTTAAGCGTTGATAAAGTGGCTTTTCTTCCCGGAGGCTGCTTAGAGTGTCGTCAGTGGGGCTAGCAGCCTCCTGCCCCCAGACGCCACGAACTCCCCCCGGTGACAATGCCGCGAGCACTCCGCTCTCGAGTTTGGAAGAAGACGTCCGGCTGTGAGGCAGGTAGCTGTCAGGTGAGACAGGTATTTTCACATTAAGGGTCACACAAGGAAGACTCGACCACTCTGTGCTCTTACGTGCAGTTGGTCCACACCTGAGTGAGATGCACGGTATAGGTGGCACAGGATGACCGAACATAGTAACGCCCAATAGAAGACTTGATTTGATGGTTGCTTGCTGATGTTCATTGTGCCACTCTCCATTGGCACATGTCACTGCAGGGTCACCAATTTGAAGGGAGGGTAAGTGAGTTATCTTGAGAACCACATAATGGAGGATGTTTTGATGGTAAGGAGTAGGCGTTGTGCGATGAGTGCATTTCTTCCCGGAGGCTGTAGGTGTCGTCAGGGGGCTGGCAGCCTCCTGCCCCGAGTTTTATCCACAATATATATGTGCATATAT
>JABUQX010020792.1:0-30498 GCA_015478945.1 Trachelipus rathkii
AACTTGTATTTTAGCAGGTAAAACAGAATTTCCATGAGCTTTTGTTTTGATGGACGATTTTATAACTTTGCTTTTAGTTGGGAAAACTTTGAATAGTCATGGACTGACGTGGATTCAGAATAGTTGCTAGCTCAGTTTTAATTCTAAAATATTCATATCAAATATCTTATTTGAGTTTGCAACAGCATCTCAGTGTTTCTTGCTGTTCCATGTAAGTTGGAAGGGTTTTCAGCTTTTTGGATGATTTCCATAAGTTTGCGAATTTTTTTCTCTTCTTTAAGGTTTTCTTTAGAGGAACCTTGTCTCCGGGAAGGGAAGAGTCCTCAGACATTTCTGTATATATATATATATATATATTATATATGATATAATATATATATATATATAAATAATATATATATACTATCTATATTATAGTTAGTTTAATATATATATATATATATATAATATATATATATATATTTATCATATTATATAATACTGTAATAGTATATATATTTATATATTAATATAATATAGTATATATATTATATATATATATATTATATATTATTATAGTATATATATATGTAATATATATATATATATAGTACTATAGTATAATAATATATATAGTTATACTATATATATTTATATATTTATGTATATATATATACTATATATTATATACTCTCACCTTCTTGCCCCCTGCTTTCATTTATATGAGAAATGGGCTACCTCGAGATATTGTGCCACCAGAGAAGGGTGGGCCAAGAGATTTGGTAGAAAAAGCATGTTGAAGCTGTGTCTGATGTCCATTAAGTAATGCTGATGATCTAACAATCACATATCGAAATCCTCAATAAAATAGAATGAGAGAACTGCAACAATATAAATAACTGGAAAACGGTAAACAATGAATATCTGTATCACCTCAAAAATCCACTATTATCTTACTCACCCCAGACAGAAGAGAATCTACCATCCATCAGGTAATATTCATATCATTATAGACTCCTCTACAAACAACCCACCATCCAAAGCTTGACCTTTGATACATATATATATGACATTCACCCCCACGATTATCATATCATTAGAACATTATAAATTATGTGAAAAGTAAGAGCCCACATGGGCCTATCGGAGACGTCTCTAGTAAACTTAATATAACCAACCACCAAACATGCCAACGCAAATCCACAAAGCACCCTAGGGCTTGTCAATAACTTACACAGCATAGGCAAAGTTTACAAATAAAAGAAAAAACTATAGCTCAAGTACATGCAGGACTAGAAAAAAAAAAAAAAAAAACACCTTACAATCTTTTAATAAACTTTGGGTTATCAGTCAAAACATGCATCTGAACCTTAATTCGTTAATGGTAGCCTAAAAAACAGCCAAGTTTGCGCTTGGTCAAAGTATAACTTTAATGATACCTAAACCATTTCATATACCTAGTCTCAATCCTTTATAAAAATGTTGGCAATGAGTCACACTAAACAAGCCTCCTGTGGCAACGACCATTTCAAAATTAACAACCGTATTACTGGAAGCTGAATCGCTTTCTTTACATCAAAACGCAAGCCTTCCTCCATTCCTTACTTGCCCTCTCTCCCCCATCTGTGGTCCCTAGCTATGGAAGAATTATTGGTCTCCATATTATCAAATGATTGTAAAATATTTCCTGGTAGAGCTTGGTAATCATGTCCCGTTCTGAAGAATCCGCCTACTACAGAAATTCCCTGACTCCAGACTCTCCTACATCAGCTCTTACTGCTCAAACCAAGAAATCTCCTTATTGCCTATGTGCGACTCTCATAGATATCTTTGTTCTTTCCTTAATTAGGGGCCCAAACTTGTTGCACAATACTCTAATACTGGCCTGAACATACTGATATATCAGTTACTTATAAGCTTTCCTTGGCTCTTGAATGACATCTGCGATTTATTATACCTAGCATCTTTAATTAACTTTATCATTGGCTTCCAAACACTGATAAAGCTACTTTCAAATTAAATTGATTATAATCACAACGCTAAATCTTTTCCGTTGGTCCAGACTCAAGCCAATCCCCATGTCATATTGTAGCTAAAGACTTTTATTTTTGTTATTTGAGCAAAACCTAGGGTGAAGAAAACTTACTTTTTACTACTAAAATTCTTTGCCGCTTTCTGCTCACCCAAGAAGTTTTTATTCAAGATATCTTCATCTTTTATACATACATCAAACCTATTAATTTCGTGACGTAATCCACTTTGGTAATCTGCCGTAGAAACCATTTCACATTAAGTCCCTGGTGTCCTACGAATCATTTATATATATACTATGAGGAACAATAGTGGTCCCAGGATTGAACCAAGTGGGACACCACTCTTCCCTATTTCCCATGATGACTTATAGCCATTTAGTTGTTACACGTTTTTATGTCCACAACACACTCTTTATCCAAACCATGTACCACTCCCCCTATACCACATTGCAATAACACTTCTTCATCAGCCTTATGTTGGGAACCTTATCAAAGCTTGCTGAAGTCTAAATATATAAATATCAAACTTAAATAGAATCTCTGAAAATTAGTACCAATCTGTGAGCTATTTCCTCACAATTTATCAAAACACGGAGGGAGAGAACATGACTCCTATCCCATTTCTAAAACCATGTGGATGTCATACATACTTGGTTATCCTCCAAATATCTTCTCTATATGACCTTTCAGTAACTTTTCCAAAACTTTTACAACCAGAGATGTTAAGCTAACTGGTCTATAATTTCCCAAATCTTCCTTACAACCTTTAGTCACTATCTCATAGGAGGAAAGTGGGCAGGGTTAGCATTAAAAAAAACCACGCCAAAAAAAAAAACAAAAATTCCACCTAATAAACTCCAAAAAAGCCCACTGCAAAGTAGGGTTTTTTTTTCATTTTTAAAGAGTGAAAAGCCTCTCCAATGAGTATTGTTTTTATGATTGACTTGTGTAATTATTAAAGTAATTTTAAATTTAGATTAGGGTTTTACTTGAATATAACTATTTTAACTGTTGTGTTTGCAGATAAAAGTTTCATATAATATATAATATAGTATATATATTAATTATATGATATATATTATATATTAGGTTCGTTTAGTTGTGTTGGGGATTTGTGTTTATGGTTATGTGTATATGTGTTGGTTGTTTTTAGGTGATGGTGTTGATGGGGATATTGAGTATATAGTAAATGTGTTTGTGTGATGTGGTGGTTGTATATGTATTTATTATGTTATGGTTATGGTGTGTTGGGGGTTATGGTGTGGTGTGGGGTATTTTTGTTGTAGCGGTTGAGTTTAGGTTGGTTTATGTGAGGTGCGTGAGTGTAGTTAATGTGGGCTCATCGTCATGCTAGGCATTAAAATCGAGTGCAAGTTTGGTTTGGGGTTCAAAAAAAATATCGTGTTCATCGTCATGCGTGCTGGCAATTTCTGCCGATTATTTTTGCCGAGGTTAATGGAACAATATTATTTAAGAATTTTGTGATAAAATGATTATGAACTTCATATAAGAATGAGATGATAATAGAGGATAGTAGCTTTAAAATGATTTTATAATAATAATACTAATAATATCATAATTAATATGAAATTTTATATATTATATTTATGGTATATAATTATATATATATTATATACTAATTATATACTATATATATAGTATATATAATATAATAATATTATATATATATATATATATACTATCTCGGAGAAGGTCGTGATAGCAGTAAGCGCCCCTTCTACGTCCTTCGGCGAAAATGTAATGTAATCGTATCTCCTGTATATTGAATATGTCAGAGGAATAAACTGGTTGAGGAATGAGGAGAGTAGGTGGATGGGATGTATTTCGAAAGGGCAAAATGATTTGCTCGCTGTGACTGGAACAAAGATGAAAGGAGAACGGGGGAAAATGGTGTGTGGTGTGAAATGTGCTTTGTGTTGCTGGTGGACAAGGAGTGAGAGGGGGATAAGAAGTTTTGCATTATTCTGAATGAGTGAGTTGTGGTAGAGAGGCATGGTAGATTTGGGTGTGTGCGTACTACGAGGTCTAAAGGCTTAAAAATTTAAGTGTTTTGAAAGGTCAAATTGTGTGTTGCAACATAATGGACATCCATCTTGAGGGTAATGTAGAAAAGAGTACGATTTTCTGGGATATCCTGAATGATGTTTTGGAACTGGGGGATTAGGAGATTCACGTCTACTGCGGCGCACAGTATAATGCCGCGAGTTCAACCGGATTTTTTTTTGTACACATTTGTCACCACCACTGGAGCGGGAGGGGACGGCTTAGCCTCATAGTTTGCCAAGGGAAGCGGCGCCTTGTAGTGACTCTCAAAGTTTCACCCTCTAGCGCAAATTACGCATATGAGCAACAGACGTTGGCAAGGCTTTAACGTGAGGAGATTAAATTCAATGGAAAATACAGAAGATGGAAGAGATTCCACAATAACAGAGGTGGTGGGAAAGAGGGAAGCACTTAAGCACCACAGCAAACTAGCTTGGAGTTTTTACCATGTCAACATCAATACTCGTGCCGCAGATTCCAGCTACCTATTGTGCTGACTAAGTGCGTCCGTAAAGGTGGTTGTACGCCGAGTTGATTAAGTCCCTTGAGCAGCTTGCCGCTGCGGTACCTATAGGATAGAGATAAAGAACCCCAACATCGCCCGCAAAGATAGAGGGTCAAGTGAATCTGGAAGTACAGAATAGTTATAAGCCTTTTGGCCCGGTGACTCGACCCTGTCCCAAAAAGCTCGGGTGAAAACCAGAGCCGCCTCATCCCCAGATATGAGAGCAGTACTCCATACAAGGGCAGATGAGACTTGTAAATAGCGAGGCATACTGAGAAAGATGGCGGAAAGTTGCACAGTGTAACAGTACTTCCAGTTCTTTAGGCCGGCCTCTAGCAACTCGTTTGATTGTGAGTTTCCAAGACATTTTTATGTTTCATGTAAGGCCATGGATGTTTATATATTGTCAACAGGAGAGACGACAGAACCGTCGAAAGAGACTGGAAAGTTAGAAGGTATTTTTTGGAGAAGGAGATTTGTAAAAGTTGGGTTTTTAAAGATTGAATTTCACAAAAGTTATTTCTATCCATCAGCGAGAAGAAAATCGAAGATAAGGACGAGAGGCAATTCTCAGAAGTAAAATGGGAGTAGAATTGTTATGAGTTAAAGAATGAGGGTCGAGTCATCGGCATGCGAGTGAATAGAGTTAGAGGGGCAGGTGAGAATAATCAGTTAATGAAAGTAGGAAAACCCTGAAGGAATACCACTAATTGGACAGAAACAGAAGAAGAAGTAGTCCTATCAACAACAGCAGATATGAGGGATTTGTAAAGAAAGCCTAGATATCGAGTAAGCAAGGAAACGTAGAAAGGAGGAAACCCAAAGAGGGAGCTTGGCAGAGCAGTGAGCGTCGTCCAATACTCGGTCAAATGCTTGATATGTCAAGCGCCAACCACCCAAGTCTCCCGTAGTTCCTAAGAGCGAAAAACCATAAACCGGTTAGATAGAATGTAAACTATCGCCAGTAGACTTCGTGCGCAACGAGAGCCGTACTGGCATCGCAGTGAGTTCAGATGATCTCAAAGGTGAGTTGACGAAGGTTTTTCAAAGAGCTTAGATAGAATAACAAGTGAGAACGCTACAGGCGGTAAGTTAGAGAAGATAGAGTCGGCTTCCTTATTTGGAATGAGGTTGGATAGTGAGAGCTTCCCAACACGTGAGGGAGGGAAAAGTTGCTAGTATTGGAGACAGAGTAAGTATATTGAGGCGACGGGGCCAAGGAGATTTGCCTTCATTGGAGAATTTAAAAGCAACACAATGACAGTCGAATTAAGAGGAGGATAAGGCAAAGTTACAGAAAATTGTAGATATGAAGATTTGTCAGTGAGGAGAAGCAAGAGTTAGCGCACTTCCTTTGAGGAAAGCCAGCTTTGCTGCGTGAAGAGTATCTCTTTGTAACAATTCTCTAGCTGCAATGGAAAATTAGCGAAAGTGTAATAGAAAAGAGAATTTTTCCTTTTTCCACAGCGCCGATAAGGCACGTCTAGCTGAATGGCCAGAGAATAAGCACGATCGAATCATGGATTAGGATAGAAAGATTTAGTTTTAGAAGGAGTGAATGAGGAAAGAAAATTTTATCTGAAGAAGGAATGATCCTGCTCATCCCATCAACGATTACAGCTTCTTCCTTATCTTTTAAATCTTATACATCCATCATTATTCCTTTTTGAGGTAGCCAATTTGCTATCATCTGCAAATTGGAAACCTTTACATTTAAGTCCCTGGTATAAATATTTTATACTGTATATGAGGAACAGCCACTTTGACCTAAGAAATCGTTACGGACCAAAAACATGTCTCCTCATTTCCATTAATAAAGTACTTTCATTTTCCATTGATTACACTATTTTTATTATTATTATTTATTTGTTATTGTTTTGTTATTATATTATATTATTAATAATTATTATGATTGTTTTATTATATTATTTTTATATTATTATTATTATTATTCATTATATTATATTTTATTATTATTATTATTGGACTTAAGATCAAAATTTTGATCGCTAAATAATTTCGGGAGGTTGAAGCCCCTGACCCCCTGTCTGCAGCCTTATAAGTTTCTAGTATTATATATAGTATTATATATATATTATAATTATATATAATGTGTATATTATAATTATATAATATATAATAATATATATATATAATATAGCCCTAATTATATATATATTATTTATATTATTATATATAGTATATATATATAATATATATTTATTCTATTTATTTATTATTATAAGTCGGTATATATATATTATATAGTATATAAATTATAAAATGAGGAGAGAGAGAGGGAGAGAGAGAGAGAGGAGGAGGAGGGGATGCGACAGAGAGAGTGTTTTAAAAATAGTGTGTTGTTTTCGCTAAAGTTGAATCGTCATCAGCATCTCGGGTCAAAAGTGTGTTGCTCTAATCGTCATCGTCATCGGCAAAAAATTCCATAATCGTCCCATCACTATATATATATCTATATATAGGTATAATCTTTATAATATATATATATTATAATAATAGTATACTATATATAGATATATATAAATAAATATATTATATATATATATTATATATATTATATTTCCTTTCTATAATCTCTCTTTTATATTACAGGTCTCTTTTCTCTTTCAGACTCGTGTGAAACCTACATGGAAATTATCGGACTCCAGAAGATAGATTCTTTAAGACTTTTCAACCTGTGGACTTACGCTAGAAAAGATATCTACGCTCGGACGAAATGAAAAGATGCTTCAAAGACTTAGGACAATAATATTGGACTTCGTTTAAATGAGTTTTAATGATCTAAATACGTCATATATGCCTTTCAATAAATAATACTTAATAAATGTAATTTGATATTCCTTCTTTTACTTTACATAAATATCTTGAAAATGTCTTCTTAAAATTACAATAATTCTTAACTAAGATGCAATATGCTTGAGAGATATATTTGTACAAAATAGTTCATTGAATAAAATATATGAGTCATAAAATATTAACAAGATTTGAGTGGGAGAGATTTGAGTAAGGTTGGTTGCGTTTTACCTGAAATGACAGCCGGATGAGATATTACTATACTTCAGTAATAAAGGAATTAGATTATGGAGAATCTTCACTTGCGTTATTTTCAAACAAGAATCAAACGGATATATAAGAATAAGATGCAAGACTTGATAATCTAACTTGTAGAAATCGAGAATAATAAAATGAATGTCTCTTCTAGACATAAAATAGACAAAGAGAGATTTATGCTAATAATTCACAAAGCATAAATATTGATTTGGCTGCATGGATAAATAACAAAACACTTCTTAGTATTTCATAAACACAAACATCGGCTCGGAGTTACAATATCCCCACTCCGCTAGAGCCTGCACGAAACACAACCTACTCTTACCACACTCAAGAAAGGACTCTCTCGATACTATGCGTTGCAGACTTCTTATACATTTCATAGCGACGCAAGCACCGTACTATTTACTACAACAAGTCAATTACGATTAGTATTTGTTTTATTTACTCTGTCCAAGATCGAGATATATATATATATACTATCGTATTACTATAGTATTTATATATAATCTATAATATAATATATAATATATAATATATATATATATCTATATATATGATTGAGTCGGGAAAGAAAAGCTTCCCCCTCGGAACATTATTTACATTCGTAAATTCTACTTACATTTCTAGAATAGACATTTTACACAAAACAAACTACTTCGTAATTACTCATGAACATAAAATCTATAATACAATAATAAATAAGAAAACAAAACTTCTTCATTCTTCTCAAGATCTTCGTTCGTTATCTTCTCAGCAATTCAGGTACAGGAAAATAAGACATCGTTTTAAGAATGTGGTATCATCCCAACAACCTTCAAATTACCACACATACGATATCAACATGTCTATCAAACAATCACAATGACAAATGCAGTTGCGTGCCAGAGGAAAAACCTGAGAAACTGACTTCTGAGAACGGAGACGATTTGGTAGGGAAAATGAGAACAAGGAAGTTGACTTTGATCGTCCTTGAGAATCGGTGTACTATGAGTATTGACACTTCTTTATTGCAACTGCAACGAAGCACTGCCTAGGACTGTTGACCTACGAGGTCTCCTGATAGCCTTGTTAATCGGGAACGTAAATTTACCATCAGTAATCAGTGCAGGATGACAGACGAGACCATTATAAAGAAAATTGACTTGAATTATTTACACTTTTCATTTGTGATTTCTCTCGGAGAACCAGAAACGAAGATTGTTGAACACTAGCTGACAAAAATGAAGCGAGTTCCTGCGAACTATATGAAGCACGCTTGGTGAATAATTCTGAGAGATTAGGAAAATGACCTTAATTGGATCATGAAAGAGAATTTGAATATGCCCTGTACTCTCATGCGATTGCTGAACAGACGGCATTCTATTTATTCTTTGAAGATTTATGAGGGAACATAACAACTTCAGACTCATCATCATCTGAATTTACACTGTCAGATTGATCATTTACAACATTTTTATCAACATCGAAATGTACTTGTTTCGGATTACTATCTTTAATAGATGAGAGATTTTTGGATTTGATTCATGATTTTGATCTAAAATCGGCTCTGGCACGATTTTGAAATTATCGCTATGGACGGCGATTTCGCGAGATGTCTGGAGACATTGAAGGATAAATCTGTTTCTCCCGAGTATACCAATAACTCGAAAAGGTCCCTTCCAACGGGAAAAAAGCTTTTTACATACCCCAGGAGGTTTTTAACATCAAGTATAAACACCCTACTACCGACTGAGATCTTTCTATCTTCAGCTTTCTTATGCAGCCTTTCTACAAACTTTCTTGTTTCTACTTCTAAATTTTCTTTCGCTATTTCACGAATCAAATTAGTTCTAATAACTATATCTTTTAACTCTTCGGAGTGGGACAATAATTTTATCAGGATTTAGTTAAGACGGAAGTTGACGAGTTCTCTACATCGGTAAGGTACATCTTTTTGAAGTACCCGAAAAGGAATGAAAATGGGGGCGAGTCCCCCTATGTGGTTTTCATTATTAAGAAGAAATTAATGCACAAATTGAGGCAAAAGGAAGAAAAGTTAGAGCGCATCATTACCCTTTTATTCAACGAGTGACCGTAAATAATTCTCAATTTGGCAAGTTCGCACACTCTATCAGAGAATTCTAATTGGTGAACGAGACGACTGATCTCCACCTTCTTTGATCTTCCAAAGCTTGCATAATTGCTTAAAGAACGACGAGACAAATTCACCCCCCCGATCACTGGTCGCACATTTGGTGTTGGTGTGCTCAGCATGCCTATGAGCAAAGCATTAGCATTATGCACTATCGACGGAATCGACAATAACTCAACATAACGAGTAAAGAATCTTAAATACAAGATATATTTAGCACCTGACGCTTTACATGGAGGTAAGGACCGAGTTTCTCCGTATCCCGCTGATCGGTAACGGTTGATATGGAACGGATACTTGAGGAAATGGGCGCTCTCTTAGGTTATATTACCTTTCAGCCTAAAGCACATGATGAAACATTCTTTAACAGAAATCATAAACTAACTTTGACATCTTTGGAAAGATGTACCGTTCTCGGATACGTTTTTCTGTTCTCACGTGACCTAAATGGCCAGCCCCTAAACTAGAATGATTAAGACTAAGAACTGTATATACAAGAGAATCGGGAACTTCTATGAGATATTGCATTTCCTTTGTAACATAATACAAAATATCGTGAATGAGAACATGAGGAAAATTAATACTTTGACCATTTGTATTAATGGAATCAATGATTGGAGAAAGTCTTGAACACTTTCTTTGCTCCGTTTTTATCACATCGGAGGTGAGATTGAAAAACTTCTTTGTGAGACTGGAATAATCGATACTAGAAATTGAATAAACTGGAGAGAGAGATGTAGGAAAACGAGAGAGGTAATCTGGACAGATATTCTTTTTCCCCTCTATAAAAAAGATTTCAGGATTGAACGAATTAACTTTGATGGCCCATCTTGCCATCTTATTATTTAAGTCCTTATTCTTAAAAATAGCCACCAGTGGTTGAGTCAGTGTATATACGAATCTTATAACCGAAAACTATGTTTCTAAACTTAGCTAAAGACCAAGTAATAGCTAGTGCTTCCTTTTCAAGAGATGAATAGTTCTTCTCTGCTTTACTTAACGTACGAGAAGCAAAGGAAACAGGACGGTCATTACCTTGATCATCCTTTTGTGCCAATACAGCACCTAAACCTACATTACTGGCATCTGTTGAAATAATAAAATCCTGGTTAAAATCCGGAAATTGAAGCAATGGTTCGATTATTAACTTTCGTTTTAACGTATCAAAAGCTACTTGTTGCTCACTGAGCCAGACGAACTTGCAATTCTTTTTGAATATGAAAGTGATGGTTCTTGAGGCAATGGCGAGAACGAAGGCACGAGATTGTGAAAGAATGACACGAATCCAATAAAGGAACGAGCAGAGGAAACATCGGTGGGAACCGGGAACGACTTCAAGGCCTGCAGCTTTACTGGATCAGCTGATAAACCTTTTGAACTGATCATAAACCCTAAATAAACCAACGAACGTTTAAAGAAATTAGCCTTCTCCAACTTCACCTTGAGTTTCGCTTTCTTTAACGCGGCAAAAACTAAACTGAGACTATGATAATGAGATTCTATATCTTTCGAATAAACAATTATGTCATCGAGATAAATTAATGCATGTATCCCTAATAAATGAGAGAGAGCGAGTTCGATTACTTTACAGAAAACATTGGACGAGTTTCTCACACCTTCAGGTACCATCTTATACTGATAATGTCCTCGGTGAGAAGAAAAAGATAAATAAGGCTTGCTTTCATCAGCAACTTTTATGCCATAAGGATTTGAAGAAACATCTAAACTTGAAAAAATATGTGCATTACCTAACTTGGAAATCGTTTCTTGCACATTATGAATCGGAGATTGAAGAGGAACAATACTTTTATTTAACTTTCTAAAATCCAAAATTATTTTTGGTTTTAATTCACCTTGTACCGGAAGAACGATAAGAGGATTCGAATGAGGTGAATCAGAATTCTCGATGTAACCTTGGACGATACACTTGTCAATCCAGCTGTTAATATCAGCCTGAAATTTGTGCGGGAGTTGATGATTTGGAGTATAGAAATATTTTTGTGAGTCGGGCACAATTTCTATTTTGAATTCTCCTAATGGACTACATTCGACTTTATCATCCCCTAAAGCAATAACATCACATCTTTATGTGCTAAAAGAAAATCTAAGATCTGCTCCAATTGAGCACTATCTTGCAACACTAATAAATCAGATTCTTTCTTCGATTTAGAAAGCAAAATTTCTTTGTAAACATCGCGAAGTTGATCATCGGATAGACCCTGGACGATTCTATTTTATTTATAACAGAATAGGAACTGCGAAGAGAAAGAGGGATTAGCAACCGAAACAGACTGTATATTTTACTCAATGTGGATAGCGGCGGACTGAAACTTTACACATTTATTAACATAGTAACCAATCTGAACTGTATAAGAACATTTGCAAAAAAGAACTTTGGACATGGAATTTTTCTCACTTAAACGAGATTGAAGTATCATTAGGCGGGAAGTCCGGCCTGAGAACGAATATGAAGGGAGAGAATGGCGCTTAGAGGATAGGCCTTCGAACTTAACTGTGTCGGCAAATGATCAATGTCATAACATTGGATCGTTATAATAGATAATTCATGAACCATAAAGACTCAGCTTCAAAATTAAGATGGTTTTAATTGAACGGAGACGAAACGAGATTGAACATTGGATTCTCTGCAAAGTGATGCGATTTATCCGTACATACGGAGGCTCAATACTGGTTTTTGATCAATATATCAATGGATTATAAACAACCAGAGGAATTTGTGTGCACCCAATACTTTCGTTCATGTATAAACACTCATTTTTAAAATCGAAAACTACTGGTAAAGAACCTAAAATATCCGTACCAAGAAGCATATTTCCGCTGAAAGAACATTGATCTCCGACAACAATTGCATGTATATTAAACAGACGATTGTTTAACAACATTTGGAGTTTGACACGTCCCAGATTGGGTACGACGTTACCAGAAATAGATTTCAAAACTATGTTGTTTTCTTCTAATTTTAGAGGATATAACTTCCTTAAATTCTCGAATACCTGCCACCAAAAAGGCTGACCCCACTGCCATTATCGATATAACTTGTTATACCATACATAAACTCATATTCTACTGTTAAATCTATCTTAACATAGTAACTTTTTCCGATGATTGGATTGTCATCGACTCTATTTACATTCGTGAAATACGGATTTGAATTAACTATATTAACAATATTCGCCTCTAAATTGGACATCACAACATTCTGAGACTGGTAATGTGTGGTCCTATTCAAAAAAATGACCTATCAAAAGAAGAAGAACGAGCAGAATTACGAAAAGAATGATGCGGATTATGCGAATTTGCACAGAGGTTTCAGGAGAAATCGTGCGGAAAATGAGGATTAAATTGGGTAAATTCGTGCTCCAAATGAATTATTCTATGCCTATTTTATGTATCAACACTTACATCAGGATCAAAATTCGGATCCAAAGAGACTCACCTGGACTTCAGGATTCACTTCAGAAAAACGATACGAGTTGCGGAGATTTCATTCTCTTATCTATTCTGTTTCGCGGTTTTTCGGTACCCGGCGGTTTCAATCATTATTAAATCGGCATATTACGCCCTTATTAACATTATGGCACCTCTTGGGAGTATGAAATTGTCAATTTTGACTCCTGATTCCATTATAATGACTCCTGGAATAGTTTTGAGCATGGTCAAAACGTGAATTTGACCCTCCTTGAAAAGACGGATTTTTACCAAAACTTGCTTGGTTATGATTGACACTGGAGTGTTTTTGAGGATAATTATTACTATTTTTAGAATAATTAGGATGATTTGAATGATTTATAACCCTATAACGACGTAAACCTTCTTCAGAGAGAGGTTGCCAAACTGTACCCCTACATTTAGCTTCCGAACCCCTATAATGACTTTTTAAACACAAATTGCAGAAAGGTCGAAAGATACAAGCGGCAGTGCCGTGTCCATTATTCTCACATCGCCGACAAAACAATGGTTTTCTTACATTAGGACTCCTAGCAACAAAATTATTCACATTGGAAGAACGATCACGATAAAAACTTGGAACATTTTTGACATTAAAAGACTGATGTGTTGAGGGTGGAGGAGAGATTTTCTCGGTTTGCGTAGCATACACCGGGCTAGATTGAACAGAATTCGATGTTCTGTTGGAAGAAGAAACTACCTTACCATTATTTAAAACACTTGTCTTACGTAAATACGTTTGAACCTGTTGAGGTATTGAGTTATCTATGCTGAATTCTTCGTGTATAATCTTTTGGAATTGAGGCTTGACATTCGAATATAAATTAGAAAATAAGAGAAGACGACGCTGTTCGTCACTAAACTTTATATTATGTAATAACTCAGCAGAATCGATGAATGACTGTAATGACTTCTGAGCCTCTGTTAGGAACTCGGGTAATGAATGATTAAGTGACCATTTGGTACTTACAAAATCACTGAACGTTTCGAACGTGGATTTAGAAACGAGCGGATTGAGAACTAATGAAAGATCGTTTTTAAATGACTCCCAGGAAACGGCCCCCCTAAGTTCTGGCGTACTTTGCACCAAATAAGCAACATTCCCTTCTTTCTGAGAGACAAACCTTATGTAGGCCCTCAATTTTTCTATATCGCTTGTAATTCCTTCATCTGCGAAGTAAGCGTCAACAGAATTGAACCAATCTGATAATTGAGGTCCACACCAATTATTATTAACAAACCCAATCAGCAGAGGAATATTCGGACGAGAATGTGACAACCTGTCAATGTTAAGAACCGGACGTTGCATGGTCTCAGAATTAATGGAAGAATCAGCCGAAAAATATTTTGAGCGGACGTTTTCGTCAGCAAGTTTTACATCAATACAATATTATCAGCCGTTAGGATCATGCAGAGAGTGTTGTCACAGATTGGAAATGTCAGTCAGTGACATGAATGATAAAATATAAGAAAGAAATGGAAAAAGACAAACCAAAAAAAAAACATAACAGAAAAAAAAAAAAAAAAAAAAAAACCTCACACCCCCCCCTCTTCTTGCTGACTATTTCGATATACTATACGTGACATCCCATATGTAATTATATTAAGGAAATTTTTAACAATTTACGAATGTCAAAAAAAAATAATAATAAAAAAAAAAATAATATGGAATAATAATAATAATAGATAATATAAGAACCCAGTTCCTGTCTGACCCGGCACCTATTTGGGCGGGCAGAATCCTCCTTGCGAGTTTTCTTGAGCCTACTGAATGCTTTGACAATAACGAACGACGTCCCGATCGAAGAATTTCAAAAGTTTTCTTTTCTCTTCCACAAAACGATTTCTAGGCACAATAAAAAAAATAATACAACAAGAAATGATATTATATATAAATTATATAAATAATATATATATAATGCTTAGTATATATATATATATTATATATATATATATATATATATATATATATATATATATATATATAATGATATATAGATACTAATAATGGATCATCTATCTTCCCTTTGGATTGGGAGAGAAAGCTATTTTTGATAGCGTTGATTCGATTCACTCTCGCAGATAGCACACTTCAACAGCATACAATCTTTCAACGAGGTGAGAAATTTCTTTGAGTTATGTAACCCCAAATATTCTCACGGACAAAAAAAAATAACTTTTCTCTCATTCAGTAAGAGAGGAAAAGAAGAGAAAGAATATGACTGCAATATATAATTGCCACAAAAGATTCCCCAAGTGGTTCTCGTCAAGACAATATTTCCCCGAAAAATAATTTCACACGTTCGTGAAGCCTAAACAATTACTCCACACGCAAAATTCCCAGAGCTTCATTGAAATACATCATCTTAAACCTACCCCAATCAATAATGGATATATATATATATATATTTATATAAGAGTATAATTATATATAACTATATTTATATATATATATATATATATATAAATAAATATTATATATATATATATATATATATATATATATATATATATATATATATATATATATATATAATAAATATTATTTATTTTATATATTATATATATTATATAAATTTATATACTATACTATGATATCGTAAATGATTACAATATATTAAGAAGAGAAAAAAAAATAACAACAACAATTGTTTTTCTCAATAAGAAATTTACCGTTATGAAAATTCTCTTAATAGCGGTAGTGAAACCAGTAATAACCAGACTTCGGTCAGTCAATGAGGAGAAATCGCTAGCCTCAAAATGGTCTCTTTTATTATTCTAAATGAGTTGAGCAAATATTTTAATGAAATATTTATCAAATGTAAGAAAATAGCAAATTCTTTTAACAAAATATATTATATATACTTGCTATATATATAAAAGATGTTTCCAACAATGTTTGGAACAGAAAATGATTATTTAGAAAAATATATTAAACAGCTGTGTGCTTAAATGAAAGACAAATATATTTTTATGCGCGAGGCTACTATAAACAGATTATGACGTCATCAACAATAGACGTGCGGGAACCAATCACAGCGAAGATGACTTATTGACATATAACTGCGCATTTACATAAAAAAAATGATTTTCTTTAATAAAATAATGACTATTATTATAATAAAGAAAGAATGTTTTATCTATAATAAATTATTGATTAATACAAAAAACAAAAATGGATAATTTTTCACAGACCTCTATTTCACAGTATACCTTAACTTTTGATACCAACTATTTTTAATCCTCTAATGTTTCAACAATGGATATCCTCATTTTTCATGAAGGCGAAATGGATGTCGTGATGAATACTTCTCAATGGAGAACGACGAATATTCTTGAAGAAAAATCTTGAAGGAAAATCTTGAAGGAAAATAGGCATCTACATAATAAGACCACTTCTTACGGTCGCCATCAATCTTTTGATTGAGAAATAAATAATCTTCAGTAGATATCTTAGCGTAGAAAATAATGAATAAAAACAAGTTTCTGTCACAGGAACAGCCAAAGTTCTGACACGGTAACAGCCAATTCTTCTTTCCCTGTTTCTATAACCTTTTTTATATTACAGGTCTCTTTTCTTTTCAGACTCGTGTGAAACCTACATGGAATTATCCGGACTCCAGATAATAGATCCTTAAGCTTTTTCAACCAGTGGACTTACGTCTAGAAAGATATCTAACGCTCGGACGAAATGAAAGTATGCCTTCAAAGACTTAGCAATAATATTGGACTTCGTTTAAATGAGTTTTAATGATCTAATACGTCATATATGCCTTTCAATAAATGATACTTAATAAATGTAATTTGATATTCCTTCTTTTTATTTTACATAAATGAGCTTGAAAATGTCTTCTAACTACAATAATTCTTACAGGATGCTAATATGCCTGAGAGATTACTTTTGTAACAAAATAGTCTCATTGATAAATTATATGAAGTCATAAAATATTTAACAACGAATTTGAGTGGGGAGAATTTGAAGTAAGGTAGGTTGCGTTTTTACCTGAAATGACCAGCCGGACTGAGATATTACTATACATCAGTATAAAAGAATTAGATTATGGAGAATCTTCACTTGCGTTATTTCAAACAAGAATCAAACGGATATATAAGAATAAGATGCAAGACTTGATAATCTAACTTTGTAGAAATCGAGAATAATAAAATGAATGTCTCTTCTAGACATAAAATAGACAAAGAGAGATTTATGCTAATAATTCACAAAGCATAAATATTGATTTGGCTGCATGGATAAATAACAAAACACTTCTTAGTATTTCATAAACACAAACATCGGCTCGGAGTTACAATATCCCCACTCCGCTAGAGCCTGCACGAAACACAACCTACTCTTACCCCACACTCAAGAAAGGACTCTCTCGATACTATGCGTTGCAGACTTCTTATACATTTTCATAGCGACGCAAGCACCGTAGCTATTTACTACAACAGTCAATTACGATAAGTAATTTGTTTATTTACTCTGCAAGATGAGATATATATATTATATATATATATACTATATATATATATATATTATAATAAAATAATTATATATATATATTAATATATATTATATGAAGTCCCCAATAAATATATATATCATATATATATATATATATATATAATATATATATATATATATATATATTATATATATTATATATTAATATATATATATATATATATATATATTACTGATATATATATATATATATTTATATATTATTATATATATATGCTATATATATAAGTATATATATATTATATATATATTATATTAGTAATAATAGAGATCTGTATTATTATATATATATTATATAATTATATATATATTATTATATATATAATATATATATATATATATATAATATATATATACACCGTATATATTAAAAATCTCTGAATTTTCTAGTGTGCCTTATTCAATTTTTTAAATAAAGTGATTATATATACTATACATATGCTGTTTTTTTCCAAATCTCCCAATTTGACCCGGGTTTTACTATAAAAACCCAGACCTGGTGGGTTGGTGGGCAGCTCTTTGGGGAGGTATCCTGCGCATGCCTGCCTAGTTTCTAGGTAACAACTACTGAACTATTTGTAGCTAACTTACTAGCTTCCCAGAGCCTCAGATTATGATGATGACAATGTTCGAAGTTTAAATAATATAAATTTAAATATATTACTTAATTACTATTCTTAAGATATTCCTGTTATGTCATTACTATCAATAACCTGCAACAATAGCAATACCATTCACCAATTAGGCAATGACATTCATTCAGCAGTGGGAATTATATAATGTCTGTTACCAAATTATATGTTTAATTTGTAAATCTTATACCTATTTAATAATTAGTCAAATAATGCTGAAATGACATTACAAAAAACAAATTCAATTATTGATCATTTTATTTTCCTCAAACCTATATATCATTGAAAATAAAGCTTTGTTTGTTTATGAAAAAAATGCAAGTGCTTAAAATTATTAATATTTTATGAAAGCTTGAAATATTTTAGTAGGAAAAGCTATCTAAAAAATAATATAAATTACTTAAATGCTATAAAGAAACCTAAAGTATTACAATAAAGTATTGATATTAAAACTATAAAAAGCAAGTAAACCAAAAAAAATTAAACATGATTTTATCATTTTTTAAAATGACTGATTTTTTATTTATTTCACCCTGCTTCAATTAGGGTCTACCTTAATTTTCAAATCAATTGTAAGACCCTACTTAGACTAGGATCAACATTAAAAATAGAAAAAGTTCATTTAAACACAATTACTTGAATTTTTAAATTTTAGAATTTAACCATAGTAATAATCAAATAAGTAAAATTTTAAGAAAAACTCATTTACTCTGAAAGGATTTAAAATTCAAAAGAAAATATATATATACTAAAGGCTGCCTAAGTTTTTATCTTTAAAAATAAAAAAAGGCTCAAGAAAATATTGGATACAATAAGCAAGAAAAGTAATCATTAAGATGTTACACAATTTAAAAATTAGCCATAAAGTATACTTCAAGGAATATATTCTTCATCGTGTATAATGATTAAACAAAACCCGATTGAATGGATTAAATCCAGTTAAAAAACCCTGGAAGTGTGCCATGCTCTCATATGCTCTGTAATAGAGAAATGTTGACGAAATTCTTCTCGCAGAGGAAGGCAAACAAAATCTACCATCTCTCATGTTGTAGACAATATAGAGATGGGAAATAATGGAACACTAACAGATGTATTTATTCAATGTACAATCTAAAAATAAAAATGAAACGGCTTATTGATCCGTTCATACTATTATTATAGCTATATATATATGTATATAGTATACTATATATATATATATATATATATATATTAATATATACGGTAGTATATATATATATATATATATATAGCTATATATACTATAATATATATTATATATAATATATATATATATATATATATATAATATATATATATATATATATATACAATATATGAGAATAAATTGGATTTCTAGGAATCTTAATCTTAAATATGATAAAGCGAACACTTGCCAACCAAAACCCATACGTGGTGATATTAAAAGATGGTCGGTATTCTCAACTTTATTCTAAAACGTTTTCAGTGATTATAAATCATCCTCAGTAGCTAAAAAGATATGTTAACGTTAAAACAATACTTATGAAATAATAAATTAATGATAAAAAATAAAAGATATAAAATAATAATTAAAGTAATAAAAGTAAATAAAATCAATGAAAATACATATTAATGACTAAGAAATGACAATTAAAAATAAATACAAATTATAGGGTATACTAAAAAATAAAATAAATAAAAATTCAAAATAAAAAACTGGAAATAAAAAATAAAAAATAAAAAATAAAATATATTTCACCATAATAATAATAAATACATAATAATAATAAAGATAATAAATATAATAAATAAATAATAATAAAAAAT
Source organism: Trachelipus rathkii (assembly GCA_015478945.1). Classification (NCBI taxonomy): domain Eukaryota; kingdom Metazoa; phylum Arthropoda; class Malacostraca; order Isopoda; family Trachelipodidae; genus Trachelipus; species Trachelipus rathkii. The sequence continues at coordinate 20,222 of JABUQX010020792.1, forward strand.
CACGAAAATTGACAATTTTCACATAATACTATATAGCACTAATAGTAACATTCGTTAACCCTAACCAAACACACTTCAACAAGCGAGAAGAAAGCAAGAACGTATACCAGAAAGCATAAAACAGATTATAACATGTAACTGAGATAGTTGTGTTGTTATATCACATCGTGTTGTAGTTGGGCAAGTCTTGAGGTGATATTAGAGGGGACGGAGTGTATAAATAAAGATTTAGATGCGACCTTCTTTAATGGATTTAAAGGTTTCAAGTTTGAGAAATATTGTTTAGGATGGGTAGATCGTTTTTGGAACGCGATGGTCCCTGGATTGCTGAAGATGGTTTCCGGGTTGGTGTATGGAAGGCCCGTTCTGAAGGTGGTTTTCGCTTTTTTTTTCAATTCTGATTTGCATGACCGAAGGGAGGTTTCCCCTATGTAGCAGGCGTGAACAGTCTGCAACATGATATTATACACAGACATGGATCTGAGCAATTTGGGGAATCCGTTCTTTTAAGTGGTGGAAAAAAGGAGCTTATGCCTAAAGGGATTACGATCCGAAATAAGTTTGAAATTATTCTATTATGTGGTGGCAGAGTCAATGAAACCTTTTTCCCCTAAGAGATTTAGTAACGGATCTGTGGTTTTTGGGGCCGAGAAGGGAATTTTGAGAATAAATTGAAGTTTAGGAAGCTGAAGAGGTGAGAGTTTTTAGGACGAAAGATGTTCGTGCAAATGGAGTTGAGAATCCTATCCAAACGATTAGGGGGGGACAGATTGCCCGGACAAAATAGAAAGTTCGTAGATAGCACATTCTGAGTGGATAACCGGTCATATCTGAGATATTGCTTTGTATGATCCCGATCAATTCAGAGCCATTAAATACTATTAAGTTTAAAAAAACAGCGTAGGAATGGCGCCTGAAGAACGTTAGTAACCCAGGATAGTAGAGGAAGGCTTACGATATGTAGAGGTACGGAAGCGGCCATTGGTGTTATGTTCGATAGTTACAATCGAAGAAGGGAAGGCGTCTGTTGGTTTCTAGTTCCATGGTGAATTTAATATTTGGGTGTTTATTGTTAAGATAGTCCAAAAATTGTGCAGGGTGTTGATTTGAATCTGTTGAATATGATTGAAGGCAAAAGATCGTCAAGGTATCTGCGGCTAAAATAGGGGTTTGAAGAGGGTGGCACTGGTTCAACCAAATAGCTTCATGATTGTGAGTAAAATGCAATTTGCAAAGGCTGGGCGATTGAGTGGTGATCACGCCATGCATCGGATCTGTTGGTAAGCGAGAGAATGTTGTTAAAAAGGAAGATGGTGTCTTCACTTAAAATTAGAAACAAATAAAAGTTTTTTTTGAACTAGAGTACGAAGAATACGAATTAAATTTTAGAGAAGGGATCTATCATGGGAGGTAAATTATGTTAAAAATGGACTGAGTTATAATGTCGAATTGTTTCAACAATTGGGATGTTTGGTGGTATAAGGGACTCTAATATCAAAACATGGCCAATGGAAAAAACACTGATCGATACGACAAACCCCCTCAACTCTTCAATGAAAGTGAGGTATTTCTGATTTCGTCGAAGAGTATTGTTTTTTGTGATATAGAGTTTTCGAGGCAAGTATTTCCGTTCTTTGGACGAAGTTCCGGATGAACTTGGACCTGCAAGGGACGTTGAAGGGTTGTGTTAAGGTTTTGGGATTTTGGGAGAACCATAAATGAAATCCAGGGATTTGTATCCAGAGATACAGTAGAGATTCGAATCCAGGGTGTAAAAGCATTCAGGGATTTTTATGTTTTCCTAATGGAAATTGTTTATTTTAGTGCTTAATTTCTTATTTTTTAAAAATGTGTTTGGAAGTAAGGATTCAATATTTGAGAATTTTAAAATTTGAGGTATCAGAAATAGAGATAGAGTCAATTTTTTCTCACACCCCGTACTTTAAACGTAAAGTGATTTTTTAACCTAAGCTACTTGGAACGTGAGCCTCATCCAATATAAGAACTCAGGCACCAACCAAAGGAAGTGGGCGTAGTGGTCCTGGATAAAAGAAGGAATAATTATGTCGATCAATTGACGTCATGTATATATGTGCTTATTTCTGATAACCTCTAAATTTAAAAAATTCTAATATTGGATAAAAAAAAAAATCTCCTGTTTAAACACATTTTAAAAATTTGATAACTAAAGATAAACCATTTCATTAGGAAACTAAAATCCCTGAATGCTTTACCCCTGATTCCGATCTTTTGTATCTCTGGTACACAATCCCTGGATCATTCTAATGGTCTACCCAAAATGCCCGCAACAAACTAACACACCACTTACTCCGTCCCTTTTATCAGCTAATTCAATTCCCTACCTAACAAACTCGCAATAAATTTTTAATTCTTTACCACCATCAAAACCCCGATCACAAACAACCTCTGCTTCACGAAAACAGAGATCCCGTTCACTTCATGAGAAGAGTTGAGGGTTTGTCTTTTCGATCAGATGTTTTTCATGGCCAGTTTGATTATAGAGTCCGCTAATACACAAACATTCCGATTTGTTGAAGCACTATCGATCGATATAACTTCAGTCCATTTTTAACGGAATAATTTAACCTCCCAAATAGGATCCTCTCTTAAAATTAAATTCCGTATCTTACTATCTCCTCAGTCCAAAAAACCTTCTACAATATTGCCACTGGAAGACACCATCTTTCCTTTTTTAAAACAACATTCTCACCAACAATCGATGCAATGGGCGATGGGATCACCACCTTCGGCCAGCCTTTGCAAATGCTTTTCTCACGACATAAATGAAGCTTTTGGTTGAAACAGTGCCCACCCTCCTTAAAACCCTTATTTTTACCGCAGATACTTGACGATGCTTCATCATATTCAAAGATCAATCACACCTCTGCACATTTTTTTGACTAGTCTTAACATGCACCCCAATATTAAATTCACCATGGAACTAGAAAGCCACAATCGCTTCCCTTCTTAGAGACTGCTAACTATCGCGCGAACATAACACCATGGCCCGCTTCCGTTACCTCTAATATCGTAAGCTTCCTCTATATTCCTGGGATGTACTCCTTCAGCTCATCCCTAAGGCTTTAAACTTAATAGTATTTTATGTCTGATTGATCGGGCATACAAGATATGCTAAGATTGGACCGGTTTCCACTCAGAAATGTGCTATCTAAGGAACTTCTTTGTGGAAATTCTATATCGGCAATCTGTTCCCCCCCCTACATGTTTGATAGGCGATTCCTCAACTCTCCTACTTTGGGAGGACGACATCATCTTTCGTCCAAAAACTCTCACCTCTTCAGTTCCAAACTTTCAAATAGGCAAAAATAATTGATAAAATTAAGTTTAAAATCAAGACTAAGTGAATGGATACGTTTCTCATCCAGGGACAGAGTTCTACTACTAAGATTAAATATGACAGCATGGATCTATGTTAAGGTTGTAGTTTAAGCCAAGTCGTTACAATTTGTGTTCATGACGGTTTTTAAATATCAGTGTGCAGACTGTCCCACCTGCTACATAAGGGAATCCTCCCTTTTTTCCTATGTAGCATAATTATGTCTCATTTAGAACAGGTCCGCCATACACCAACCCCGGAAACATTCGGAATCCGGGATCATGCGTTCCAGCATGATTCATTCCAAAACGATCATCCCATCCTAAACAATAATCTCTCAATCTTGAAACCTTTTTAAATCCCATTAAATAGAGAAGGTCGTCATCATAGGAATTCTTTATTTATACACGCAGTCTCCGTATCTCCGTCTATAACTATTCTACTTCAAGCTTCTGCCGAATCCACGGATTTGTAATTATAATCAACCAACTTATCTCGTTACATAGTAGTTTATTAATTTTTATGCTTTCTGTATACTCTTGGGCTTTCTTTCTCGATAGTGGAGATTTATTGTTAGATAAATAGCGACTGACTTACTATTGTTTATACTTTAGAGCATAACTGTATAAAGCTGGAATTTTTCAATTTGATAAATTAATTATTATTATTATATTATTATTATTATATTTATTATTAGATTATTATTATATTATTAATGGTGATATTTTTAATTTTTTTAATTTTTATTTTTTTTACTTTTTTTTATGCAACGTTTTTTATTTCAAATTTTTTTTATTTTATTTTTTATTTTTTAGTATACCCTATAATTGTATTATTTTTTTAATGTCAATTTCTTAGTCATTAATATGTATTCTTCATGACACTTTTCATTCTACTTTTATGATATCTCTTGGTATTATTTTGTTTATAAATATTTTGTCTAAATTTTAAATCATGTAATTTTATTTAGTTTCATTAACTCTTTCCCTTTATAACGTTTACATATTTCTTTTAAAGAGTATACTAGGATCGGACTTGTATAATATCCGATACGGTTTAGAATAAAGTCTGAGAATTATACGACATCTTGTCTAATATCACCATGTATGGAGTTTTTGCTTGGTCAGTGTCGCGCTTTTCATATCATATATAGTATATTATATATAATTATATATATATATATGATATTAATCTATGTATTTTTCTAGCTGATATTAATCTATATATAATTATATAATATATAATAATAATATATATATTATATATATATATTAATATATATATTTTTATAGTATTGGGGGATCTGAGGTAATGTGTAGTACAGGAGGTAATAGGTAGTGAGAGAAAATTGAAGAATGGTAAATCAGTAGATATAGATGGAATTATTAACCCAGCAGAAGTTCAATATATATACTATATATATATAATATTATATATATTATATTATATAATATAATATTATATATATATATATATATATTATATATATATATATATATAGTATAATCTAAGTAGTGCGATCGTTAATTGTCTTGTGGTGTTTTCGTGGGCCATTCTGGCTCAAGAAAAGTTATACTAGTGAATAAATCGTTTATAACATATAAAAAGAGAGAGAATCGATACATTTTATAATACAAAGAAGAGCTTACTATTGGTCCATATTAGATCAAGGAATCCCCATGAATGCCAGGTAAAATTTTAACCAAGATCACCCATTATGACTAGATTAATACCTTTTCATTACTGTGCATAGCTTTGTCTTCATTCCTCTTTCAACCAAATTTCCATCATCTATAATTCTCCGACTACGTCTGCAGCTGTGTGACTGCCTGGCCATATAGTGCTCTATAAAGATGTAAATTGCCCCTATTCTATAATGATTTAATATTTGTAGCCCTTATAATAAGGATTATATCTACCAACCACACTGATTGTCAATATCAATGAATTAGTTTTTAAAAAGTTAGTCATTCAATGACACCGTTGGAATCTTCTGCCTTTTAACATAATAAAGCGCCATCATCCGCCACCCTTCTTCCTCTATGGCCTGGTATATTAATAACGTGGCAATTTTCCGTCAGATATTTCAACATGATTCCCTCGAAGAGGAGTCTCCATATAATTCACTTTCAATATCTAATTATACCCCAATGCCTCTCAGTTTATTGAAAATAATGTTCTAGATTCTCATTCATTTTTTATGGGGTAACAATCGGCTTCATCTTTTTTAATATTTCTAACGGGCTATGAGCATCTTTGCAAAAGGCAATTTTGAGTATTTTAACATGCTTCGTTCGATTTTTTTATGCTATCATCATTATTCGGTAACCTGTTAACAACAGCTTAGTTCTTATTTTTCTCAACCACTATTACAGTTAAAAATGTGGTATCTATTTGTAACAGATTTAGTGTGTCCATCATGCCTTTAACTTTACGTTTTAGTTTTGTGGCGTCTCAAATCAAGGTGCTCCACACAACTGGACATTGCGGAAATATAAAGCCCCAAGCACCTTTATGATCAAGGAACTCTATATGCTGCACAAGAGAATTGTATTCCAGAAAAATTTTCTCGCTCCACAAAATCAAAAAAACCTTCATATTTTTCTGAAAAACAATCGTTCCTAACCCTTTCATTTTACACCTAGAAACCCTATCTCCCCCAGTTCCTGAACCTTCACCTAACCTAGGTTAATAATTCACGCCAGAAATCAGCTAGACCCTTCTTTCCCTAGCTTCAAATCTTCTGAATCCATCAATCTCTCGATATAAAAAAAATCTGCTATTTAATTCTTCTAACCTCCTATGTCCTATGAATAATGCGTATTCATTTGCCACCCCACATTCACAATCACTCATTGAATGTCAACATTTTGTAGAAATCCCAATCTATCTATGTATTCTAATAATCCTCTATCCACGTTAGAATCACTCACTCTGGACCGTGGTATACATACGCTATAATTACGTTTCTTTTATTTCTATTTGAAAAGTCCTAATCCTTGAGGTATCTATCATATTATAGATCTCCAATTTAGACAATGCTCGTCCTCCCCTTTAGAAAAAACCTCAACATGCATTTACCAATTAGACCCTCTCTATTCTTCTGTGCTCTAATTCTTGACCCCATCTGGAAATAGACATACGAACCTGTTACTTGCAGGTCACAGCTGACTGACTTTCGAGATCCTCATCTTTAAATTTATTATTTTCCTCATTTCCCTCATCTCTCCATCTCCCACTCCTTCAAACCTATATCACGCTATTTATCCTTTTCCTCCTCTCATCTTCCTGCCTAGGTGGAAATCACTATTCTATCCTTATATCCGCTATATCCGGCCACGCTCTTGCATAGACATCCCCTACTACTTTTTAACTTCAACACGTTTGTTCGTCGCTGAACCTTTTTTTCGGACGTTCCTCCTTAATCGCCGAACGTTCAAATATAACATATCCTTTCAAAAATGTTCGCACATTCATCATTTCACTCAGTTCTTCGCAATCTCCCTTCCCTTAACACTATTACAACAACAACAATTGCGTCTCGTGTTCCCTCCTTCTCCTTCGTCCTCTACCAACACTCTCTCTGCATCCAACACAAACTGGGCGCTATTCTATATTCGCACCTCAGTCACAGTCCTACAGTTTATCACACAGAGCATCCACATACTTTACAATTATTATCCACTTTACTGAACCTGACTTTTAATTTTAAATAATAAATAATTAAATTAAATATTAAGAACACAAAATATTATAAAGAAAGAAAAGAATAATAGCAAATAATTACATAAAATGATCTTATTATTATACTAAAAAAAAAATAACGAGACCCTGATACCACAGTGTAAAAAATATCGGCTATAAGCCTAAAGAAATGAACTAATATCTTTAAAAAGCAGTTAAAATTAACAAGCTTATATCCTGCTAGCACTAGAGCCAGGGATAAATAAAATTATAAAGGTAGGCGCTTAACTTAGAATATGGCGGCTCAGAAAACTTAATTAATTTTAAATATCCATAATCATAATATTAAAAATACAATTATTAAAGACTTTGAAATTTTATATGAGCAGAAAATCTATTTTACTAAATCCATGAACCCTCCACCAGTATACATACAGTAATAGTCCTTATTAAGTTCGTAGCCTATGGAGCTTTGGGAATTTAGAGATTAATTTTAAATTATCACAAATTAAAATAAGCTTATTAATAAACTGTAATTAATACAGAAATCTAATTTAATAGAGCCAAATAAAACTCTGCAAACACCAGTATAATAACAGGTAAATCTCCTTTAACTAAGTTTGGCCTAGGTTAGGCTAATCAAAATAAGACCACTATCCTAATTACCCAATTTAGTGGCTTGACATTAATTATCAAGAAACTGGACTTACTTTTATAAACTAAAAATACCAAATCACAACATACAATGTATTAACACAACATATCACTCTATTTAAACATAAAATAAAAACTACAATTAGGCACAAAAATACACAATTCACAACTGTAAAATGGAAGAGCAGTCTCAGAACACACTAACCATCCTCCCTTGCTACCTGGGTGAACAATTCAGTGATATCTCGTTAGGTTCTAATTACCGTTTCCTATAATGATTAATTATTTATATTTAAATGCCTTTATAGTTTCTTTTTTAATAAAAATAATAAGAGATTGGGTGCAACAAATTCGTCTACATTTAAAAAATCTCATGCGCGAAGGAGGAAGGATAATATGTCCTACTTCTAAACTACTGTGTCAAATTTTAGAACGATATTCTAACCTGAAAAGTGGGGCTTGAACCGTAAGGCAGGGCCTTGTATTTTTTTTTCTTTTTTTTTCTTTTTTTGAATTCCCTTTAGTGTTCAGAACAGAATAAACCAGAGAAGCTGAATGTTTTTTCATGGATTTCATATTTTGGTTGAAACATCTTTTTAAACTTCACAGTGGACCACTATAGTTCAAAATCATTTGCATGAATATTACTATTGATATTGGATGGACTGAGACAGCTTTGATTGACTTTGGTTCACCAAACATAAAAACAAGAACTTTAACTTTTATCTACATAACTCAACCCAAAAATCTGATAACTTGTAAGCATTTTCTCTTTAAAATATAATCTAATAAAACTTGCAGAAGATATTTCTGAAAAGGTAAATTGACTTTTTATAATATGTAAAAAAAGATAAAAACATCTACAGCCTTAAAAACAAGTTAGGCCTTAGCTTCAAGTAGCGGCGGCTGACGGCTGGTTCAATATGAAAAGGGTGGGGACAGAGCTGATAGAAAAAATTTGCTTTCGCAGGCCGGTTGCAGATAAAATTTCTCAGATTTCTTTCAACTGAAGTATGAAGAAACTATTAACATTGACATATGATTGAAATAATAGAGGCAGCAGTAAGAAAAGCCACATAGGCGCCTATCGAGAGCTGTTTCCATGTCAACCCAATAGAACCACGGTCGAAACCATGCATGCTCATGAGCAAACTGGGGGGTGCTGCCGTGCAGGTTCCAAGAGGAAAGCACCCTAGGAGCTTGTCAATTAACTTTACATAGTATTCACATAATGTCCTACGACGCCCAACTAAAAAAGAAGAAAAACTATGACTAAAATAATGCCATAATTAATTTCAACTATTAATAGCTTAAAAATCTTTTGTTATAATCAATAAAGATCGGGCCATAGTTTACCAAGACCCACCCGGAATGAACCTTTAAAACTTTACCGCCTACGCCTCTTATATAACTACCTGTACTGGACTGTAAGAAGGAAATAGTTACCTCGACGCTTAACCTCCCCGATTGCATAAATAAACTACGACCCGCCTTTTAGAAAACCTCCGAATTTCATTCACACCGACGACACGACGTTACTTCATGCCAGGTTTCTTAAAATCAACCACCTTTGGTGTGGAAGCAGACCTTGCCACCTTTTCTAATTTTTGGGTTTTAGTCAAAATATACGCTTATATTGATATCTCCTGAACCATGCCAGTGGATACTTTATAGTTAATCCAACTTTCTAAATGTTGTATCCGGTAGCAACTTCAATACTTCCTTCGGTAAACATTCCCGAAAACTTAATAACCCGCCCTATTGACTTGAATGAATCTTTTCCTTATATCAAATGGGCATTGCTTTCTTTCTTCTTCGAATATTCTTACTGTGTGTTTCAGCCCTGGTCTCCGTACGTGGTCTATAGAGCTATGCGAGAGACTTGTTGATATGTACTCCGTATTTTTTACAAAATAGAATGCATGGCGGTCAGAGCCAGGGGGTGGCATGGGGGGGGCAACACACCTCTGCCGCCTCACCCCCCTAAATCTTTCTTTCGGCGGAAGTAAAAGACTTGCAAATTCTTATAGTTTTGCCAAATACGGAGGAGGACGTTTATTAAGGGTTTATTAGTAGAAAAACGGAACCAAAGATTACACTCGATATTCGACTAGATTAATGAACGCAGGTAAATTAACTGATTACTAACGGTATTATTAGATAAAACATAGAATCATTTTTTATGTATATAATTAGTTTGTATATGGTGTTTTCGTTTCCATATTAGCTGAAATGTCAACACACTGTGTGCTTTTTTATAAATTACAGCTAGCTTCCTTCTAGAACAGTATTCTTACTTCGCTTGCAACTTCGTATGGTCGATAGTCAATTTGGCTCGCTGATAGAACTGCTGCTAATATTATATATATATATATATATATATAATAATAATTATATATCATTATATATTATACTATTATATATATGATATATATATAAATATATAGTATCACTCAACCTTTGCGGGCCCCCCCACCCATCGCTTTAGTTCACCCCCGGATGAATGTTAAAATGCCAATGATAATCTAGCCTACCCCATTGAATAGATGTAATATTTTGTAGATTACTTATGTATCGTGTC
>JABUQX010020793.1:0-17500 GCA_015478945.1 Trachelipus rathkii
GAGGCGAGATAACGATTTATTCTATTACTCGGCCTCTAGACACGCTAGGTCTTATTTATACAACGTCACAACCCCACCCGCAGGCTTATATTCATAACACAACAACTGTCCTGTGTAATACTGGTTGAGTGGCATGTTCCAATGCTAGTGGTTCTGAACTAAACAACTCCACTCTGAAGTTATACGTCTTCATAACCCCCCCTCTAAACTGACCTTCCGCCCCCCTCGCTCACCCCCATCCACAACACATCACTAGACTCATTATCTACGCCATCATCTCTCAATTATCTGACTCACGAGGACCTTACTCCTACGCTTCCAACATCACCGCCGCAAAATAAGATACATCACTCCCCTAAGCTACATACCCCACTCTACTATCAGCACCCTGTTAACGTAACTTGGATTCGTACACATTACATTGTCCGTATTTATTAGGCGCTCGTAACGCTCACCCTTACACTAAACTACAGACACACAGCACACAGTAATATACTATACTTATGCATATATTATAATAATTCTAGTTATTATATAAGTAAGGTATTAGTATACATTCAGGATTATCTATATTTTATTTATATAATATTTATATAAGGTATATTATCTATTACCTACTATTTGTAACTAGTATCTAGCTGCTTAAATATCTAATTACGTATTCTATTCATTAACATTTTACTATATTAAAATATAAAAATGAGAGTCATAGTCAATAGAACGTGATTACTCTGAGGAAGCGTTTGGGGTAAGCCCATCCGCGTGAACTAATCTTCGACAATGATATTAGAGTTCTGAGTACTTAAGAGCGTCGTGTAGTTACGACTCTAAAAAAGGAAAACAGCCTGAGCAATAGCACATTAAAAATTAGTAAATACTTTTTACGATGTTTTATACATAAATATTAATGAACCGAAAAAGAATGAGGAAGGAGAAAAGGAAGAAAAAAGCCACGAAGTGCCCTGATATATATGTATTCCAAAATTTTTTTTATTTTACTAAAATATGGTACGAAATTTTAAAAACATATACATTACAGACCTTAAAGCAGTAAATTCAGTAAATCAATAGAGGTGTTACATAGCAGCAAGGGGCTAGTATGCTTTTGTTTTAACTGCTTTACTGCTTTAACTCTGTTTTACTGCTTTATACTCATATGTTTTAACTCGCTTTAACTCATATATTCTATTAACATTACTACCTTAAAGCAGTAAAACTCAGTAAATCAATAGAGGTGCTTACATAACAAAATGGGATAGTATCCTTATTGCTTTACTGCTTAATGCTTTAACTCATGTTTTAAAACTGCTTTAAAAACATATGTTTTACTGCTTTTACTCATATATTTTATTAACATTACATACTTTAAGCAGTAACATAGTAAAATCAAATAGAGGTGTTACATAACAACAAGGGATTAGTATGCTTTTGTTTAATCTTGTGCTTTTTACCTGGTCTGGTCATAAACCTCATAGTATTTACTGGCATTAATTCGTCGTTATTACCTGCTTTACCTGCGATTAGGATTCGTTCTAACTGGCTTTGAACTCTCATTGGTTTTTTATATAGCTCGGTGATCTATAAAATTTGATGCTCTGTTACTGGAGACTACTTGAACACAACTCAGTTATAGTTCTTACACTATATGTGCTGAGAGTGTAAACCTCATGATAGTTCTAAATTTAACACATTTATGTCTTCCTTATACATTTTTTATTTTTGGTTTTTTAAATATCATTTTGCATAACATTCCACATTCTTTAGTGAAAGTGGTAATTTCTTCATATTTTTAATTATTATATAATAATATTATTTATATTTTCATTTATTTTAATTTTTATTATTATATATTTTTTATTATTATATTTTTATTTTTATTTATAGCTATATGACTCGTTATTTACTTCCATTGCCATTGCCGAACAATTGCTCACTCCACACAACCCAAAACACACAACCACTCACGTATCCCTCACACATCCACGCACGCACACACCACACACAAACGCAAAACACATGTTTTCTCGTATTGCGCGTCATACACACACACACACACAGCGATGACGTCAGCGTAAGTAGCACCAACGTAACATAACATCGTCACTAAATTTATTAAAAAAACATTTTATGTTTTAATTAATACGTACATTTATTTACTATAATCTCATCACTATACTTACTAATAAAATTATGTGATATCAAAAGTTTTCAATTAAAAATACTTCCTGATAATTATATCATCAATATATCATTTGAAACCAAGAATTTATTATTTTACTGTTATACACTATTTCTTATTATTTTATATTCAAAATTTGGGTGAATGTTACTGTCTGCCAGCGACCGTTCTTTGGCAATATCAGCAACGCTTTTCCCCTGCTGATACAATTCAAACGAAATTTGCTCATCGCTCAAGCTCCTTTTTTTTACAGTAATTTACCTCGTTATCCAGCATAATGATGGTGTTGCTTTAGCAACAAGGGATTTTCAATCTTATATTTTTGATTATTATTATTTATGTCTGTTTTAACTTTAATTATTATTATATCTTGTGTTAAAGTATATTACTTAACTTCTTCTTTATTATTATTATTTATTATAATTTTATATTATTATTTATATATTTATATAGTTATTAATTATATTATTTATATATTAATATATATATATTATATATATTAATAGTATATAATATATATTATATTTATCTATATAATATATATTAATATATTATATATAAATATATTTAATACTTATATATATATTAATATTATATATATATTATATTATATATATATATATATTACTATATTATAATAAATATATAAGATTATGTAAAATTTTTAAAATCGGAATGTTCTTTAATTTTTCAAATATCAAAATTTTAATATTAATCTGCAGTTCTGTATATACCATTATATCACATGTACGTGTCTAGGGAGATTTTCATAACATTTCGCGCTATCTAATATCATTTACAACATGTACCTACCTATCAATAGAGATCTCTTGTCAGTAAGTACTGTGATAGTAGATTCTATATAAACCTATATCGGTATATTGTATTAAAAATTACTGAGACTACTTATTAATCATCAGGATGTAGATCCAATAGATTAGCTAGAAGATAGACAGAGTTAATAATAGAAATTAGTAATCTATTAACTCTCGCTGAATAACTATTGATAATGAATAGTGAGTGCGTATCATCACGCTTGATGTGTGCAAACGTCTAGCTATTTATAATATGAATTAAACATGTTAAAGAGGATAAGTCTCGAGCCCAGACATTTTTGTTACCAACGGATTAAACTTGTGGGTCATTTACTATTAACCCTAATACACACTTTCGATAAATCTAATATTCTTTTATTCTAATTTTTTATACATAGTTCAACTCTCGGATTTGTGAATTCGGTTCTTTTCGCGTTTATTTAATTGTTTTATAAATATGCAAATCATTTATTTCGATACTTTTCTTTTTCTACTCATCTAATGGTATTTCATTACCATCACTCTTCACATTCCTTTTAAGCGTATAATTATATTTGCATTACTTCCTACTCTCTCTCTTATCCTGCGTTTCTGTGAACTCCACGATTTGCAGTCTAATACTCATCTCAGGCATACGTACTACATTTCCGTTAAACTTTTACTCTAACATAGGAGAACCTCCTTTCTCTTACCGGAGCGCCTATCTATCTTTTGACCAACTCTTTTTATAGGCTATTCTTTTAGCGTACTAATCATATAAAGTCTATAGGCGCTTCATGCTCTTTTTCATTCAATTCTGTCCGGGTCATATATACCCCTCAACTTTTACCGGTTAGGATTTTGGCGTGCATTTTTTTTTCATCTCATGTATATTCCAAATATTAGCTCTTAAACGCAACAGTCTGTAGGAGTCAGAGTGTGATGAGTCCTGTGCAAACTCACTCTCTGGGATAGGGTTTTTTTGTGCCACGCAAATTTATTTTCCCATACCTCGTGAGCTCAGAGTCCTTCTTCGTGCCGTTCTACGCTTGACACTATTGGGAAACAAGAAATTTCTTCGCGTCAACGATCATTATAGCCCCTTCGTGCTCATTTCGGCAGTCGTTTAGTGAGCTCACAGAGTTGCACTTCCTTAAAAAGATGTCGTCCCTACATGGTTTAGGGTTTTTTACAGCGTCAGAAGTATCGCAGTTCCGAAGTGCGCCCACTCTGTAACATTTCTGTTAACGACCCCCGGTCTGCAAACGAACCGTCCTTTTTCCACACTCCCTCAACTGGAGGTGCTAAGTACTGAATTCCCTCATAATAGTGCTTGGGGCACCCTATGCTATGTGTAAGCCTCTCACTCCTACCAGTCAGGGAGCCTGTATTTCAGGGTTCCTAGAAGGTTTTACAGAACCTTAACTTCTACCTATGATCTATTCCCCTTGCACTCTCTGCCATTCTCCCTCGGCCGCTTCTAATTGTGATTAGCCGATGATCGATTCACCTATCTCCGATCCTTGTGTGCTCAACATCAAGAATCGTGTGTGTGGATATTGCTTTCATCCTCTCTTCCTTGTCTGCCTTCTTCCTCTCTCTGGTTTGCGTTCTATATGTACCCATTGAAAAAATAATTCGAGCAATGAAGATGCAATTCTACCTAAGACCAATATATTTACTCTATTATTTCGCATTTTAGTCTTTATATCTCCCGTCAATGTTTAACGTCTCGCTATTTCTAGAGCCTCTACCGTACGTCGCGCTGGGGTCACCAAGTTACACTTCATTTTTGCTATCGCTACAGGAATTAGTAGTACTCCGCTTTTATAAACTTTGGCAATCATAATCTATGTAAGGATGGTTTAAACAACCTCTGATCCCACGCTGAGTTTTTGAGTGACCGTGTGTTTCACGTCCCTTAACACCGGGGGTGCCTTCCGCCCCCTTGTGAGCAACCAGGTCATATATTCGTCTTGAACAAATCATGTTAGCCTTACGTGTCCTAGGACCTCCAGCGTAGTATGTTTGGTAGGGGACTTTTCGCCACCGGCCGGTTTCTACGTTCGTCCCCGCTTTTCCGCACTCTCCTCTTTTTCTTTTTTCTCTGGTTTGGCCTTTGACGCGCCTCCGTCATCCCATCTTGCGTTCTCCCCTCCAGTTCGCGTCCATCTTCTACCTTAACAGCCCTCGCTCCCCTGCGTTGCCTCTGCTCGACCAAGTTCACGATCTTATACTATCTCATCCCTCTCCTCTCTTTCTCTTCCTCTTCTTCTTCTCTATTCTTCTACTATTACTTTCTGTCTCTCATCTCTCTCTTCTTCTATCTCTCTTCTCTCTCTCTCCGTACTCTCCGTTATCTCTTCTCTATATCTACTTTTTCATCTCTCTCTCCTCCTCCTACTTTTCATACTCTCTCATTACTCTCTCTCTATTCGATAATCACTCATCCTATCTCTCATTCTTCTTATCTCTCTATCTATATCTCTCTCTTTATCCCTCTTCTACTCTCCTCCTAGCACCATACTATCCAATCCCATCATCTATCACCCATCCCTCACATCTCCCCACTCCTACTCCATCAATCCTTCTATTGCCCAATATACCCATCGCTTGCGCATATGCACACGACCGCCCCCACCCCCTCAATTCGCACTTTCCTGTCCCTTCCTCCCTCGTTTTCCCCCCCCAAGCCGTCTCCGTACGTCCTCTTTTTCTCCACTTTCACGCTGCCCTGTGTCGATCACCCCTACCCACTATGCATCTATTAGCCACGACACCAAGGCGGCGCGCCAGAATGCGGGTATCCTCCTTTTGTATCTCGCCCACAATTCAACAAAACCACGATGCAGGCGATGATTGTGCGGTCCAGTATAACTAAATCAAATCTTTGGGCGTCAACAGAATAATGATTGAATTTATTCATCGAAGATTATTTAAAAACTTTGCAAAACTAATTTTAGTTAAATTGATATTAGTAATATAAGTACGTCTATTTAAATTAAACAACATAATTTAAAATACAATTATAACCGTGTGATAGATGTGTGTGGCGTGTGTGTGTTAGTCGTGTGTTGTGTGCGTTATGTGTGTGTGTGTTGTGGTGTGTGTGTGTGTTGTGTGTGTGATACGCGTGCGTAATGTGTGCTGGACTTGATGTGCATAATAGAAGTTCAGCATTAAAAATAATAAAAAAAAAAACCAACTGAGAAGAAATAAGTCAAACAATTAAACACTCAAATAGTAATAACAATAAAATAAAGTATAATAATAAAAATAATAATCAATAAAAAAAAAATTCATAAATAATGAAAATAAAATAATATAAATAATAAAAATAAATAAATAAGTAATAAATAATAAAAAATAAATAAAAAAACGCATAATTAAAAAATAAAAAATTAAAGAAACACATACATGTTAATAAATATATGAGTTAAAAGCAGTAAAACATTGAGTTAAAGCAGTAAAACATGAGTTCTGAAGCAGTAAAAATGAGTTAAGCAGTAAAACAATATGATTAAGCAGTAAATAAAAATGAGTAAGATCGGTTAGGCTTAGTAAAGCAGTAAACAAGTAAAACAACAGCATAGTAAACCGCAAATATTTGCTCGTAACACCCTCTATTTGATTTCTAGATTTCCTGCTTGAAAATCATGTTAAATTAGGTTTATAAACTATATGAGTTAAAGCGTAAACAATATAGAGTTTAAGCAGTAAACATGAAGTTAATGGCAGGTGCGTAAAACAAAAAGCAATTGATAAAGCCCTTGCTGCTATGTAACACCATACTATTGATTTACCTGATTGTACTGCTTTAAGAGTCTGTAAAGTTAATGTCTTTAATTAAATTTCGGAATAACATTGTAGTAAAAATTAAAAATGACTTATAATTCAGAGCACTCCTGGCTTTTTCTTTCCTTTCTCTTCCTCATTCTTTTTCATTTTATATTGGTATAATTCTTAATGAATTTTCCTAATTTTTAATGTTATTGCTCAGCTTTTCCTGGTTTTAGAGTGTAACTACACGACCTCAGTACTCGCTCAATTGTCGAATTAGTCGCTGATAGGGGCCTTTACCCCAAACGCTCCATCTGGATACGTTTTGGATCTATGACTCATCTTTTATTTTAAGTAAAAGGTGTATATGTATATATATAATATAATATATATATATTATATATATATATTATATATAGTATATATATATATTATATATATATATATTATATTATATATGTGTGGTAGTAGTTGTAGGTGTAAGGTGAGCTAGCGACGGGGTGTATGTATTAGGGGGGTGTCATGATATCATATGGCGGGGTTGGTAAAGGGTAGGTCGTGTGTAGTTGTAATATATAAGGATAGTGTAACTGCTGTCCTATGGTATGTGTGTTTGTATGTGTGTTAGGCTTAGGTGTGAGCGTAAGTGCCTATGGGTGGGTGTATGTGTTATAAAAAGAATAGGGGTTGTGTGTGTGTGTGAAATATAAATAGCTAGCGGGTGTGCGTGTGTGCATGTGTCATAGTGTGCTGTAGGCGTGGTGTAGGTGTGCGCTAGGGTGTCATGTATTAGGGTGGGCTGGTAATGGTATTGCTATATTGTGTAGCGATGCTAGTGGTGAGCTTAGGTAGCCATTATGTATATCTAGGGTCGGGCTTATTGACTGCTGTATAAGTGGTAATAGTGTGCTGTAAGGCTGTAGGTGTAGGTGATGGTAGGGAGGCTGGTATGTATCTATGGCATGGTTTGGTAAGGGTAGGTGTGTGGTAATATACTCTCGACGGGTGTATAGTGTACTAGTATGTGTGTTTGTGTGTGGTGCTAAATGTAGGTTGTGAGTGTGTAAGTTGTTTATAATGCTATGAGTCGTGCTGTGTGATGTGTGTGTGTGAGTGTTGTAAGTATGTTTATCATGTACCTGAGTGTGTGTGCTGTGGTCGATAGCCGATTTAACATACTATCTCACTTTTCTCTCGTTGTATTATATATATATATATATATATATATATTATCTAAATATATTTAATATATAATATATTTATATATAAATAATATAATCTATACTTATAAATGTTATATATATATTATATACTATATAATATCATCTGATATTAAAATTTCCAGATTTAATTTGGGAAAAGTATGGCAAATCGAATGATTCACATTTTTTGCTAATGTCATAAGATCTTTTATATTAAGACTAATGTATATATAATTAAGGGCCATTCAAAGACGGAAGCCAAATTAAGTTAAAGTCATATAACACTTCACTTAAGAGGCTCGGGTCGAGTTCACAGTTCGGTCAGTGACTGGTATAGGTCACTTTTTTTAATCCCGCAATTCCATTGTTAATTCTTGCGGGTGGGATGATTCGCGTCAGAAGATAAAAGATGGTATGCCGCAAACGCATGATGCATATACATGAATGCGCAAACGTCTGTGCATATACAATGGCTAAGTATAAAATGACATGTGGTGACCATTCCTTAAAGAGGGCCAAAGGTTCAAGATACCTGTGAAACCTTCCAAAAGAGTAATAAGCAATATATATATAATATGTAATATATTATATATATATATATATATATATATATTATATATTTATTATAATATAAATATTATATTATTTATTATATATTATATATTTATATATATATATATATAATACTAATAATATAATATTATATCTATATAGAGAAAAGCAAATTTGAAAATAGATTCAATGAAACTATGGTCAATAGGGGATTGGACAGGACTTCTTTTGGAGAGACAGCCATGATAAGTAGTTGGTGATGGAACGGGTATAAGAGATACGCGTGAATGAACGGGAGGAGGGATGGACTGGGGGGATGAGGGTGTGTGGGTGTGTCGTGTTCGTGTATAGGGTGAGTGTCATGGTGTCTATGGATGCATTCGGTATTCAAAAATAATTACATGAGTTATAGAAACACGTGATGCCCGAACGGAAAAAAAACTATCGGCGTGGTGCAGTGTGGTGCGGAGCGGTTCGGTGTGGCTCGGCGGGGGCCTTGCGGTTAAGCGAAAACGCGTTGGTGAACTCCGAAACGCCCCCCCCTTAAGGGGGGGGTAATCCGCGAAAAATAAATAAATAAATAAAAATAAAAAAAATAAAATAAAAAAAGCAGAAAAAACCACAAGGTACGTGAGTATTAAAAATATATATATATCCACCTGACCAGCGATTGTGCTCATCGCTGGTCATGTGGTTTCTCACCCTCCACTTTGTGTAACTATACTACTATTATTATTATTATTATTATTATTATCATTATTATTATTATTATTATTATTATTATTATTATTATTATTATTATTATTATTATTATTATTATTATTATTATTATTATTATTATTATTATTATTATTATTATTTTTATTATTATTAGATAGACAAAATATCTGAAACAGTAATTTATAATTTTATTACAATACGATTTTAATAATTTGGGTATGAACTTGTAAATGAACTCAGGCTAGGTATAGAATCTAACACGGGATGGGACATAAAATCTGGATTCTGAACCCGGTTTCTAAAAACTGGGCTCGGTACATCACTGCTGGTTACGTAAATATCAAAAATACTTTCATGAACCACATATTTTTAGATCAACAACATAAACACGGCTCTTGTTTCCAAATCGATGGAAAAACCAGGCACAAAAGAAAGCTGTAAAGGTGAGGTCTAACTATCGTGAGCGCTAGTTATAAAACGCGAACAGCTTTGGAATTAGTTAACACACATCAAGACGAACTGCACTAGCGTGTAATTATTGTGGGTTGCTTATCAAGCTTTTGCTTTTTTGTGTATGAGTAAAGTGAGAAATGTTTTATATATATAATATATATATATATATATATAATATATATATTTATATATTATATATATATATATATATATATATATATATATTTATATATATATATATACATATTATATATATATAATATATAATATATATATATATATATATATATATATATATATAATATATTTATATAATATTATATAATATATATATATATTTATATATCAGTGGCGTAGCTAGATGTTTTTACATGGGTTTTACTGGGTAGGACAAGATATTAATATTATTATATATATATATATATCTATATATTATATATATATATATATATAATATATATATATATATATATATATATATATATATATATATTATATATATATATATATATATATATATATATAATAATTATATTATAGTATATATATAATGTGTATATTATATATATTATATATATATATATATTATATATTATATATAATATATAGTATATATCATATTATATTTATATATATATTATATATTATTATATATAATATTTATATCTATATATATATTATATATTTATATATATAATTATATATTTATATTATTATATATATATATATATTTATACCTGTTTTACGTGATTTGCGTTAAAACACACTGGTTATATATTACTTGTATTATAGCTTCAGTTTTCTCTCTTTTTGTAGAAAGTACCGTATTGCTTCATCATACAGAATTTCCTTTTCGCATAATGAGACTAGTAGCTCTTTTATCAATTGAATCCTTGCCATATTCAATCTTTCATCGCTCGCGTGGTTCTCTCAGATAGATTTAATTTTTAAAGCAAGAAAAAGATTCTCCACACTGCCTGGAGTGTCAGAAAGAGTTGACATTAATGTAGATAGACGAAACACCTGATCAAATGAACTACTGATATCAAGTTCTTAAATTCTTTTAAGAATATTTTGGGTTACATTCAGCTGATCGCAGTTTCATAAAACTTTTAGTTCACTACACAGCTTTTCTTTTTAAAAATGGGGTAACTCTCAATTAATGAATTTATAAGAATATTCGGAAATCGTCGTTTTTTTTTTTTATGAATTATTATTATTAAAAGTGGAAGAAATTCAATTTGTCAAAATCGTTAAAACTGTTTTCTATTTGTGTAGTAACATTGTCCAGAACACTATAAAACAAGCCTTTTCATTTACACTTGTTATAACCTCTCTTATCTTTTGGCTCGCCGCAAATTTTAACAGCTCTTTCGTAAACAGAGCCAAAAGCTTCATCTGACCTAAGGTTAGATAATTTTACAGATCCACATATATCAAATATTCGACTATAAACACACATTAAAAATACGAACGAAAATTCCGAAAGTATATATTTTAAGCCATCTGTAAGCGTAACTGCTTCATAGTCGTTATGCCATTCAGATAGGATCAAAAACTTTTATATGACCTTCGTACAATTCTAAACTTACACTAATTGCGCGCTATTTGAAATTCCATCGAGTTTCTGATGGAGGAATAGGTTTTTTAAAGTTTCCGCCCAGATTTGATTTCTTATACGTTTCCTGTAATAATGTCATCCGTTTGGGCGATTTACTAAAAAAAACATGAAATGAGTTCAAATGAGAAAAAATCGCTTTACTTCAGGTATCTTTGTTCCGTTTAGCAAAATTAATTGCAGTCTGTGAGCATAACAATGAGTAAAAAACGCCATTGGATATATTGCCATAATTCTTGTTTCACTCCTGAAATATCACCCGCCATGACTGATGCTCCATCGTAGGTTTGTCCAACTAATTTTGATCGTGCCTCATTAAAATTGTCCACGACTTTAGACACTATATTTGTAATACCTTCAGCTCCTCGGTCTTCAGACACTGGAAAAAAAACAATAAATCATTCTTGAATGTCGCACTTCTCGTTCACATGACGAATAATTATGGATAGATGTTCAGCTACAGATTTATTCATTGTTTCGTCCACTTGAATTGAGAAAACATAGCACTGTTTATTTCTGTTGTAATATGATCATTGAGAACTTTACTCACGCATGAAATGAGATCATTCTGAATATCAGGTGATGTACCTTGAAAAGATCCTGAGCAGCGAACACCTTCCTTAAGCCTACAATCGTACTTTTTAAGGAGAGAAAGAAGTTCAACATAATTACCTTTATTTAAAGAAGAGGAACTTTCATTGTGTCCTCTGAATGGCAATTCTTGTTTACCAAAAAAAATTACACAGTCTATTAGCCTTCTCATAATCTGGCGATTTTCGTCAACTCCTTCGTTATGTTTTTTAATAAGCGTTTTATGAGATTCACTTAAAGCCTGATCAATATTGTATTTACCAAAATTACTATATTTTTAAGGTATACTCTAAATGTCTATGAGATGCTTCAATGTTTTTGCATGCTGTACTCAAATTTTTCATGTCAGAAAAACCTTCTTTTCCCAAGCGTCTTTGCACTGAATTATTGATAAAAAATTAAACATGGCAAGCGAAATACTTCTGTCTTATAGGGCAACCTGTACTATATTTTTTTTTGTAACATTATAGACAAATCCTCCGTTTCCCATTCTTCCCCTATATTAAATTATTTTACAAATTTAGTGTAGCGCTTGCACATTTTTTAATTTGAATTTGTTCTTAGAACTAAGATTTCCAAAGTCTTGTTTTTAGCAAATAATCGAAACTTACTCCTATTTTCATCTGATATTAATCCCAAAAATACTTTAAATCACAGAACAAAACAAACTTCATCTATAAAATAATTCACATCACAGGAAGAGCGAAAAATTACAAATACACTTACCCTAGTTAAACAAATAACATGACTCAATTGCAATGAAATAGGCTTTCATTCTCTCTCTCTCTCTCTCTCTCTCTCATCTCTCTTCTCTCTCTTCTCTCTCTCTCCTCTATATATAATATATATATATATTATATATTATATATATATATATATTATTATATTATATATATATATAATATATATATATAATTATATTATATATATATATATATATATATATAATATATATATATATATTATATATATATATAATATGTATATATAATTATATATAATATATATATATTATATATATATATAATATATATATATATATATTAATATATATATATAATATATATATATATATTTATATATATTATTATATATTATATATATTATATATATTATATATATATATCATATTATATATATATATATTTATATATATTATATATATTATATATATATATATATATTACTATATATAATATATATATATATGAAATTATAAATATTTATTTCGAGTCATTTGAAGAAAATTTTAAAATTAATACACTTTTATGGAAGGCGAACGAAGACAGGCTTGCCTGCCTTAATATCATTGCAAATATAGGAATATATTTTATTTCAACCATACGCGAAACTTGAGCTAGCAAATTATTCAATCAATGCCACGCAAAGCATACATAGATTAATTTTTTGTTATATAATTTCTTTAACATTTTGTAGTTTAATTTTCTTATTGGTTTCTTATTATTATTTTTATATTTTATAATTTGTTTTTTTTTTTAATTTTAATTTGTACCTTAAAAATACGAAAAGGCACTGCCCCCTCAGCTATCCTTACTAATACACTTATATATATTATATATTATATATATATATATATATACTTACTATATATATATATATATATATATATATATATTATATATATATAAAAATTTTAATATTGAGGGATATACAATAAATATAATATTTATAAATATATATATATATATTATATATTATAATTTTAATATATTATATATATATATATTATATATTATATAAATATATATATATATATTATATATATCTATTATTATATATATATATTATATATATATATATATAATATATATATATATTATATATATATATATATTACATATATATATATATATATATATATAATCATATATATATTATATATATATTTTATTATTTATATATATTATAATATATATATATATATATTATATATATCATATATTATATATATATATATATATTATATCTATATCATATTATTATATTATTATATATAAATTATATATAATTATTATTATTATATATATATTATATATATATATATTATATATAATAATATATATTATATATATATTATATAATAGTATATTTATATATTATATATATATTTATATATATATATAATATTTATATATATATATAATATATATATATATATATATATATATATATATATATATATATATATATAAGGGCCCTGCCCATATGTGGCGGTAGGGTGAAAAAAAATAATAATAACAAAAAATTATTTACTAGGATAGTTCCTAGCAGTAATCCCACATGGAATGTGGGAAATATTATGTCCAAACCTCGTAAAAGGTTATATATTCGAATTTAAAAAATATTCTTTCAACTACCTTTATGTTTTTAGAAAGAAGCACTCTTAAAATTTCGAATACACTATGGAAACTCGTATGTTGTATACCAGTGTGTATGAAATATAAATTACATTATGTAACACAAAAAAAAAAGTTTGTTTTTATTTTTTTATTGAATCTTATATATTTTTTGACACTGAACACAGAAATGACCTTCATTTTTTCTATCATCGATACTTTGAGAGTTATTGCAATACTTATAATTTTTGCATTTTTATGGTTTGTTAATGACCTTACACTGTAGGTACTTATTACAATTTTTTATTTGAAGGTTTAAATTTACGAACAGAAACTTTAAAAGACTTTTTACTTGATAAGATACATTTTAATATCCCCAAAATATTAGTCAATGCTTTAATATGCCAAAAACATGCTTACTTTGTATTTAAAAGTTCTTTGTGGATCGTGCTTTTCTCTTGTGAGTCGATTTGGTTACTCTTATCAAAAACCACATATAATCACCCATCATAGCACTATCCCAACATCCCTGGTATCGCCTTTCCATTATCTGAATATCCTAGTGAAATAGCCTGTACGCTATCCAATACTTGGTTCCATTCACAATTTTGGTGGAAATGTTGCTTAGAACTAACATAAAATCCACACACATAACAAAATGATTCTGGCAACGTTTTACACTGTCTACTTGTAATTTTATAAATGTTTATTAAATTATTATTTTAAAGCAAAATTATCAAAAATAATATATTTTTTAAATATTTAAGTTTGGTACTCACATTCATATTATGCAACTAGCAAATGTAGTTGAACAAGGATATTTATATATATTATATATATATATAATATATATTATATATATATATATATATATATAATATATTATATATATATATATCTATATTTTATATATTTTATATAACTATACATATATATATATATATAATATATATATATATATATATATAATATATATAGTATATATATATATTAGTAATATATATATATTATATATATATATATTATATATATATATATATATTATTATTTATATATATAATATATATAAATATAGTATATATTATATATATATATATTATATATATTATATCTATATATACTATATATTATATATATATATTATATATATTATATATTATATATATTATATAATATATATATACTATATATATATATTTATATATTCTTTCTTTATCTACCCTTTTTTCCCAAGATTGGGAGTAGGTGCGCTAAAAGCATCGGAAAAGAAAGCACGTAGGAGAATACTACAAATGTCGACCAAAGAAAGCCCGCCTTACGCCCCATCTGTACTTAAATTAGTGACAAACTCGTCCACAGACAAAAAATACCAGCCTAGAGCTTCATGGCACCTCGCGACGAGACCCTCATATGGTATCGTCAATGTAAGGGTTCATCTCTTGGCCCAGGTGGGCCAAATGCCCATACAAAACCCGCCTTCTCTCCTATCATGCGCCTTTATCTCTCGCCTCTGCCAAATTCACATTTATCTCCTCCAGGCATTTCGTTCACCGAATCAATCCACTTTCTCTTCGGTCTCCGCAGCCGGTCGGTTCCCAACAACACTCCCCCATATCAATCCGCTTTAACACTGACTATCTTCATACCTTTCCACAGACAAACATCTCTAACATAACTTTCTTTAATCTCTCATTTACCCCTTTTCCACCACACAATTCTCTAATAAGTTCATTTTCTCTTTTATTCATTCTTCTCACACCCTACATGCCCCTAAGATTGTCATCTGAACACATTGAACTTTAGATCTATACTCTTATTCCAGACCATAGTCACTACCATTCAATAACACAGGTAAACATACCCTAATGTAAGACTCTACCGCACTCAAGACTTAGTCGCCTTTACATTCACGTTAATTGCACCAGCCACCTTCTGCCATTCACAACTTTTCACTACTCTGCATCTCCGTTCCTTCTCATCAAACATACCTAATATTTAAATCAGACACTTGCTCCAGCTGCTCACATCTAACTAACTTCAACTGAGCGACTGTTCACTCACAACATAACCTTAATCTTATTTTACCGTTTATTTAAACACTCCTTTTACTACCCTGCCAAATTCTTCTACCAATCCTCAACTCTCTTTCAGATTCGCCACAAAGAACCAAATCATCCGCATATAGGTAGGGCACCCTCCACCTATCTCCATTCTCCATCATTCTAACACATTTCCTGCCATCCCTTCGAATTCTTTATACCAATCCATATACAATTCAATAACCAAGGAGACAAAACAAGCACCTGCTTACACTCGCTATATCTAAACAATCAACCATTGCAATACTCCATTTATTCTTAACAGCTTCATATACTCATAACATACTTTAGATTCCATTCAGAAGCCTAACCAACACCATATATCATTATTACCTGCCATAAAGCTTGCCTATTAACTCTATCATACGCCATGTTTGCATTTCTTCAAACCTAAATATTAATTTTCTTCTTCTCCTCATTTTCTACGATTTTGTTTCAATTATTAAAGATAGATCCAACATCCTCTCATCTAAGCACCTTGTTCTTCACCAATCAGTCCTTCGTCACTCGACGCACTCTTTCGACAAAATACCGCATATACCTTCCTACACAGTCAATAAACTTGTTCTTCTATTCTTCGAAAGCTCCCACTTTCTTCTATCCTTATATAGGTACTATTACGCTACTCCTCCAATCCTTGGAATATACCTCATAAACGCTTTATTACACAACTTCCAATCAATCAATCAACCATTCAATAGATCAATCAATCATTACCAGTAATTTCATCTTTACTTGCAGATTTACCATTCTCACTTTTCTCACCTCCATTACTCCTCCTTACTATAATCATCCCCAAATACTATTCCTTCTATGCACTAATAACCACACACATTCACTAACTCCATCATTACTGTTTATATTGTGCAGATTTGAAGTGTTCTTTCCACATCCCTCACATTCCTTATGTTACTATTCTACCATTTTTCTCTTTCTTCAGAAGTCAGCTTGCTTAGCTATTCTGCAATTTGCTATTTTTCAGAAGAGCTTGCTAGTATTCCTCATTATAATACTTGAACTGTTCATCTTAACTCTTATATATAAGCTACGTAGCACATTTTTAGTATCATCTTTTTTTCACTTCTTATATAATTCCAACAAAGGCATTTTTTTTTGATAACTTCATCATTTGCTTTTAGTACATTCAACCAGCTT
>JABUQX010020793.1:22500-25000 GCA_015478945.1 Trachelipus rathkii
TTATAAGCCGAACAGCGTAAGATTTAGGCCCAGTGCAAACAAAGCTGTCGGCTGTAATACCAGCACCGATTTCGTCTGTCAAATCCCCAAGGAACCTTCCTGTTTCGGGTACGAGCTCATCTTTTTTAGCTACAAAGATGCAACTGTCGGTGTCGCAATATAATACCCTTTGACCAAGTTTTTCCATGAGTTTGTACAATTTGACTCTTGCATGAGCGGTAGTGAACGCAGCGATAGCTAGATTTGTAGACTTTGAAGTGTTATACGCATAAGCAGTGTAACGTACAGAAACTATATGCTTTTGCCCAGCCACCACTACATTTTCAATTTCCAAATCGGCTTGCTTAGCCAATGCCCAGACATCAGCGTCACTATGACAAATGATGTCTTCTGTGGAAGGTGCGCGTTCCGCCATTTTTCCCCAAAGAGAATTAAGACATAACTTGGCAATGAAACGGAGACCTGGATTGTTCTTGATATTAATCTTATTTAGTTTAACACCTATTCTTTCAAAAGCCTCGATGAAAATATCAAGTTCAGGATCTGTGAGACCGGTGATACCTTTAGGGAACCGTGAAGCCTCAGTTTTCCATTTCAGGAATGCTTTCACGTAGTCTGTGAACAAACCGACTATGGTTTTGAAAGTCCAGATTTCGAAGATCTTTGTAATCTTGTAGCCTTTTTCCACTGCCAATTTTAGTTCGGGTGTTGTGTAAACACCCTTAATCTTCCGTTGACTTTCAGTGTAAGTACACAAACCTTCGTATCCTTCTTTAGCACACGTTCCTCATAGAGTAAATATTAGTTTTTCTTTATATCTCCCTGGTAAAACAGGAATGTATAAGTTTTGAGAAGGTAAAACGCAAACGTAAGCCACCCCGAAATATTTAACATGCATGTTCGCTATGTATTCGCGAATGCTAGAGATCTCACTTCCAACAAGTTTCTCCTGGATGCTTGTAGGAAACTCTTGAGATTTTTGAACCCAATGGTACAACGATTGGAAATCTAAGTAATAAATTTTGGTAGCACCGTCTGTGAGAGGGTAGTAATATACAAATGGCTCTGAACGACCCCTGTACAAAGCGTCACCAATAATGTCTATGATTGGCAACGTCTTTACCTATCCTATTGACATACGGTTTCAGATGTTCCGCATCCTCCTCTTCTTCAGGGTCTGCGTGGAGTGTTCCTATCGTGCACTCATCTTTCATTTTTATCCATTCGCATTCCTATACCCTCACAACTTCAAAACCGGCTCTTCTGTATGATTCTTCCTGCAGCATGGTTATTCTATACCTGTCGAGACCGGAGACACCTCTATGCTCAAGCTTGCCATCCTCACTGCTCTGATACCCGTGCCAGATACAACCATGGAACAAGTACGCTATGCGTTCTTTTCCACTAGTCTAGCACCGGGTTCAGACGCCGTTTTATCCATTGCCCTCCATCTCTGTTCATTCCTGGCTTTCAGTTGGTTGTCTACTTGAAGCTGTCTGAGGGTTACAAAGGCATCTCCATCAATAGGTGTATAATCAACAACAGGGACCTCTGTGTACCCATCAGGATGTACATGTTTATTTTTAAGTTTAAACACTCGCTCGCCGCCATTCCGGGCATGGGTTATCCTTTGACCAGTATACTTCTCCATGAATGCTATCCAACGAATACCTTCGTACGAATAATTTTTCTCTCCGTGTCGACTAATATGAGCAACAGTATCAGATTTCATATAATGGGTTTTAAAGACTCTAAAACATAATGAAGCAATTGTACAACATTCCGTTAAACAATCTATTTGGAACATTTCAATGAACATCTTTCGGAATTTTTCAAAACTTTGTCGTAAAATGTCAACATCCTGCACACAATATTTAGTGCATTCTGCTTTAATGTCATACTCTCTGTTTTCGAATGAGCTATACCATTCGGTAAATTCTCGTTTCTCAGACTCTTCCATTCGATCAGTTTCAAATAATTCGCTAGCAGGTATCTGGCCAACATAATTTACATTATCTAGGGTAAGAAATCTGTACGGGAAGAACCCTTTAGCTACATCACCTTCAAGCCCCATACATTTTGGTAGCTTCTTCAAAGCACAGGGCATGTATAAGAGAGTATCTTTAAACGTTATATTATGCTGAGCTGTCATAGTGATGATCTTTGTACCTCGTTTTACAGGGTTACTGGCAATAACACTAGCACCGGGTCTAGCCAATAATTTACTGAATACGAACTGTGTGTCAAACTTACCCCCATTATGAGCTGCTACTATTATTTCGTCTTTCTGATGTTTTTTGGAAAAACTGAATAAATAATTTATGAATTTATCCACTAGACAATTGTCTGTATCATTTTCAGCATTCAAATCCAAATGGAAGATTTCCTGACGTTTAGTCCCGCATTTCTCGCACTGTTCATTCCTTAATTCTTTTTCGCTGCATTTATAACAGACCAGCATGCTCACAAGTAAGTACGGTACCATGTCAACAACTGATTT
>JABUQX010020793.1:27500-32500 GCA_015478945.1 Trachelipus rathkii
AGGTGAATTTCGCTTTGTCTAAGGTAAGGGAATTTGTGCTACGGAGATTGTTTGTTCTTAACGTTTGGTTCTGTAAAATTATGTTTGCCAAAAGATCATTTGCAGTTCCGTTTGTGAATTTAAAGATGTGACTACTTACTGTAAGGATGTAAATATCATGAAGTTTTAGCATAGACAAATTTTTGAATGGTGGGGTTGTGTGTTCACGGTAGTTACGGGGCCCTGATATTACACGAATTATTTTCTTTTGCATAACGATTAGAGGTTGTAGCAGGTATTCACTTGCACAGCCCCATACCGAAAGACAGTAGAGTAGGTGAAGATAAACAAGACTATAGTAAAGGTTTTTTAAAAAATGTTTTGGAACAAAATTCCTTATCTTAAGGAATGCATAGTTAGCATAGGATAGTTTACTAATGAGACTATTAAGGCGTTCTTTGAAATAAAGCTTGTCATCAAGAATAACACCTAATAGCCGATTTATAATTATATCTTTTGCTCTTACATTTAGTTAAACAGCGTTATTTTGATTTGTTATTACTAGGTAATTTGTTTTTTGTAGATTAAGGGAGAGTTTGTTTGCCTCTACCCATGTTATAATATTTTTTAATTCATTATTTACTTTGTCATTAAGTGTGTTTATATTACGGTCTGATATTAAGATTGCAGTGTCATCAGCATATTGAGAGTGTATTGAACTGTGACAATTTTGAAAGTCATTTGTATATATATTACAGAATAGTGGCCCAAGTATGGAGCCCTGAGGGACTCCGTGGGAAATTGAGGCATGTGAGGATGATGTGTTTCCTAAACGAACGTATTGTGTTCGGTCAGATAAGTATGACTGAAACCATTGTAGTGAACCATTAGTGATACCAAGTCTCTCTAATTTGTTTAAGAGTAGGTTGTGCGGAACTACATCGAATGCTTTCGAGAAATCTAATAGTAAAAGTACACATGTTTGTTTTTCATTTAGTGCTTTGTATAGTTTTTCAGTAAGGAATATCAGAGCATCCTCTGTGTTGTGGTTTTTGGTGAAGCCAAACTGATTTTGTGAGAGAAGCCCAGTTGCATGCAAGTAATTAGTAAGTTGAGAATGGACTAACTTTTCAAAGATTTTACCAGTTGTATGAAGGATTGAAATCGGACGAGAGTTTTTCGGTAGGGAGGTGTCCGAGCTCTTGGGAACAGGAGTAACTTTTGCCATTTTTAATTCAGTTGGATAATGATGTAAGTCAATTGAATTGTTATAGAGAGAGGCTAAAATAGGTGAGATTTCTTTTTTACAATGTTTGTATATCCAGTTCGGAACACTCTGAAGGTCAGAGCCTTTATTCATGAGACCATTTATGACACACTCAACGTCAGATGTTGATATTCTTTCGAATGCAAAGTTCTATAATAATAATAATAATAATATAATAATATTATTATTATCACAATAGTAATAATAATATTACATTTCTAATAATATTAATAATACAATAATAATAAAAATATTTTTATTACAGTTCTTGTTTTCGTGATACCTGTTAAGAATCACCAGAATGTCACAATTGAATATTTTCAATGCTGGAAAAATGCACAACCTCATGAAAATGTTCGCTGTAAGTCTTGTTATATTTTTATTTTTATTTTAAAAAATATTTATTTTTATTTTCAAAACTTTAGTGTTTTATTTATTCTGAAAACTTTTTAATAATTAGTTTTTCTTAAAAATTTGTTTTTCTTAAAAAACTTATTTTTGTTGTAAGTTTGTTTTACTTATATTTTATTTGTAATTTTATTATTGTTATTATTAATATTATTATTATTATTATTATTATTATTATTATTATTATTATTATTATTATTATTATTATTATTATTATTATTATTATTATTATTTATTATTATTATTATTATTATTATTATTATTATTATTATTATTATTATTATTATTATTATTATTATTATTATTTTTATTATTATTATTATTATTATTATTATTATTATTATTATTATTATTATTATTATTATTATTATTATTATTATTATTATTATTATTATTATTATTATTATTATTATTATTATTATTATTATTATTATTATTATTATTATTATTTTTATTATTATTATTATTATTATTATTATTATTATTATTACTGTTTCGACCTTTCTGTTACATTATCGGAGCGAGTGGATTTAACAGCGAAGGAGGAGTGTTCAACAGCAACAACAATAACAACAATAACAACAACAACAACAACAACAACAACAACAACAACAACAACAACAACAACAACAACAACAACAACAACAACAACAACGACGACGACGACGACTATCCTTCATCTAATAATAACGGTGAACTCAGAGATGATGAACCACCCCGCGAAGAGCGTAAAATTGTTCGTGCTAAACGTGGTCTTCAAAATCGTGATGCTAAGAAAAGAGGTACATGGGTCAACGATGCCGGTGCAGGAACCAGCGGAGTGAACGATCAGAGAGATACACCTATGGATGTTGATCCTTATGATGGCCCAGATGATGGGGTAAGTGTAATTTACGAAATACTTTTAAATACATACTGTTTGAATGAATTATTAATTAAAGTAAGAAGCTATAGGTAATCTTGTAACTGTAATTACAAATTAATTAAAAACATTAAGAAATGTTAGAATCAGCTAAGTTAGGTTTAGATAGATGTTATTAAAAGAATATTTATGATTGATTCTCTTTACAGAATAATAACAAAAGAAAACGTGATGATGATGATGATGATGATGACGATGATGAAGATTTTACAGCTGAATTATTAGAAATTACAACGACCGCAGTCTCCAGAAATTCAGGAGTCATTGACACTCATCGGTACAGAATCAGGGTCAATGAAGAAAATGTGTTCAGGCGAGGTCTTGATATTGAGGATGCTTTCAGAAGGGTCATTCGTGCTATTGTTGAACATTTAAAAAAGGAAGTGAACTATGGAGAATACAAAGCAAGATTTTGGTTTACCTTCAATGATGGGGCTCGCAACGAATTCCACGTCAACCTTGCCCATAAAGATGTAAAAGATAATGATGACTTGGTGTCAACCCTGTGCACCCGACTGGAGAGGGCGTTTCAGTCTGGAGATAAAGCAACGTTCAGCGATTTCATCGTCGAAGTCCAGGTAATGCATAACCCTGAAGGGAATGGACCCCTAATACCTGGTCAAATTAAATTTATCCACCCTGGTCTTATCACACGTCATTTATTAACAAGTACGTATGACAGGAGGATTGACGCAGTTGGATGTGGCTTTAAAGCTATAGCTACCTGTGTAAAAGTTGTTACCGAAAAAAGATAAGTAATATTGACACTGATACTATAGTAGAATTAGGGAAGAAAATAGCCAATCAGTGCGGGATAAAATATGAAGACCCTTTAACTGTCGATAAATTTGCTATAATAGAACGGGTCTTAAAATGTAGGATATTTGTCTACAGAAACGATAAAGATGAAAAGTTGCATGTGGTTTATAAACCAAGAGAAAATGACAGAGATAAAGATTTGTATATAATTGGATGGGATGCTGTCAATACTCATTATTATTACCCTCTTCCCAACGATAAAATCAAATTAACAATAGGTAGTGTGAATCCAAAGAATATAAAGGGTCAAATTTTTTGTAGACAATGTTACAGCTTTGTGACAAATATGGCTTTACATCTAAACCAGGAATGTGAATATTATAAATGTAAACAATGTCTCACATATGAATGTGGGGGAAGGGCTGAAGATAATAATATTCCTTTAAAGTATTGCCCTGAATGTAATCGTAACTTTTATAACGAAGAATGTCTTAAGAACCATAGAAAAAACGACAAATGGGTATGTAAGAAAATAAAAATTTGTGAGCTGTGTGATACAATGAAGATAGCTGATAATAAAGGACAGATTCAACATGACTGTGTGAATATACAGTGTGGAGTTTGTGACGAAAAGTATAACCCTAATAAAGGGGTTCATAAATGCTTCATGAAAACATTGAAAAAGGAAAAAAAAGAAATGGAAGGAAAAGAAAAATGTTTACACATTTTATTACGATGTGGAAACGTATAACCACAACGAGACTGATAAAGGTGACGGCAAATCAGTTGTTGACATGGTACCGTACTTACTTGTGAGCATGCTGGTCTGTTATAAATGCAGCGATAAAGAATTAAGAAATGAACAGTGCGAGAAATGCGGGACTAAACGTCAGGAAATCTTCCATTTGGATTTGAATGCTGAAAATGATACAGACAAGTGTCCAGTCGATAAATTCATAAATTATTTATTCAGTTTTTCCAAAAAACATCAGAAAGACGAAATAATAGTAGCAGCTCATAATGGAGGTAAGTTCGACACGCAATTCGTGTTCAGTAAATTATTAGCAAGACCCGGTGCTAGTGTTATTTCTAGTAACCCTGTAAAACGAGGTACAAAGATCATCACTATGACAGCTCAGCATAATATAACATTTAAAGATACTCTCTTATACATGCCCTGTGCTTTGAAGAAGCTACCAAAATGTATGGGGCTTGAAGGTGATGTAGCTAAAGGGTTCTTCCCGTACAGATTTCTTACCCTAGATAATGTAAATTATGTTGGCCAGATACCTGCTAGAAAATTATTAGAAACTGATCGAATGGAAGAGTAAGAGAAACGAGAATTTACAGAATGGTATAGCTCATTCGAAAATAGAGAGTATGACATTAAATCAGAATGCACTAAATATTGTGTACAGGACGTCGACATTTTACGGCAAAGTTTTGAAAAATTCCGAAAGATGTTCATTGAAATGTTCCAAATAGATTGTTTAACGGAATGTTGTACAATTGCTTCATTATGTTTTAGAGTCTTTAAAACCCATTATATGAAATTTGATACTGTTGCTCACATTAGTCGACATGGAGAGAAAAATTATTCGTACGAAGGTATTCGTTGGATAGCATTCATGGAGAAGTATACTGGCCAAAGGATAACCCATGCCC
>JABUQX010020793.1:37500-40000 GCA_015478945.1 Trachelipus rathkii
TATATATTTTTATATATATATATATATATATATATATATATATATATATATATATATATATAACTCCATTTAATCCACATATCATCCCTACTACTCATATCCCTTTGTGTGGGGGAGAAAAAATCCCACTCGTTGTCTGGCGTATGTAGAGCGCGCTAAGGGACGTTGGTAGTTGCATTTGGCTGCCACCACCAACTTATTCTTGATAGGAATGCTGATGCAATGCCTCGGAGATGGTCGTGATCAACGTAAACGGCCTTCTAATTTTCGCCAAAATTGTTTGAATCGTATAGTTGCAAGGAATGTCAGAGGAATAAATGTTGAGGAGAAGAGGAGAGAGGTGATGGATGTATTTAGAAAGGGCAAATTTGATTTGTTCGCTGTAACTGAACAAAGATGAAGGAAAAGTGAACCCTGAGTGGCTGTGGTGTGGAAAGTGTGTGTGTGGGTGGAAAGGGATGTGAGGGGAAGAGAGGAGTTGCATTTTGGATGAGTGACTTGTGGTACACAGCTATGGTAGACTTTGTGTGTAGTGTCCTAGATTCTAATGGTTAAATTTAAGTTTGAAAGGTCAAGGTATTGTGGTTGTGACGTATGGTCCATTTGAGGGAAATTGAAGAGAGTACGATTTTGGGGGATAATCTGATGATGTTTTGATGGGGTGAGTAGGAGCTTCAGATTGATAGTGTTGGGGGGACCTAATGGTTGGATAGGTGATCAAAAACGTGATGGTATAACAGGTGGTTTTGGGGTGTCGTGAGAAAATGAGAATGGTTATAAGGTGATTGATTTCTGTGAGGAGAGATGGTATGTGTGTAAGTAATATTTCTTTAAACAAAAAAGTATCCATAAGGCTGACTAGAGTTTTGTAGGTAGAGATGGTACAGAAGTGAAAAGTATGATTTTGTGTTGGTGAAGATGGGGGGGGAGATGTTGAATATATGTGTTGTATGGTTAAAATCAGTTTGAGGGGTTTTAGGGAATGGGAATTATGATCGATCATTATGTTGTTCTATGTAAAATTAAGTTAGTGGGGCTTGTAGGAGAGGAAGGTGATACGAAGGAAGTGGGTAAAATTAAGAGTGAGAAGTTAAGTGAACAAGTAATAAGGATAAGTATGTAGAACGATAGCAAGTAAATCATTTGATGTGAATAGTTGAAACTGACAAATAAAGAGGCAAATGAAGGAAGTAATTGATAGCAGTGCAAAAGAAGTATGTGGATGTGCTAAAGTAGGAAGTAAGAATGTTAAAGTGAGTGGTGGAATTGAAGAGGTGATGAAAGCGTTTAAAGGTAAAAAGAAGCGTGGTTGAATGTACTAAAAGTAAATAATGAAGTTTCAAAAGAAAGATGTTTGGAATTATATAAGGAGGAAAACAGAATACTAAAAGGTGAATAGTTGGAGAAAAGAAGCAGGTAAAATGAACAGCTTCTCGGGCACGCGCGCGCACATCGATGGCCGACCATAGAACGGAATAGGATGCTTTCTGGAAGGAAGCGGCGAAAAGGTTAAGAATGAGAATAAGGGAAACCTGCTTAGAATAATGAATAGGGATGGTGCTTTTGTAACTGATGAAATGGATGTGAGGGGAGTGTGGAAAGAACACTTCGAAAATCTGCATAATATTGGCGGTAATGAAGAGGTGATAGTGAATGAGTGTGGGTTTGATGGTGCAAGAAGGAATATGTTATTTTGGGGATGAGGTTATTAGCAAGGAGGAGGTAATGGGTAAAGTGAGAAATGATAAATCTGCAAGTATAGATGAAATTACTGGTGAAATGATCAAGAACGAAGGCGAGATCGTGATTGATTGGATCTTGAAGTTGTATAATAAAGCGTTTATGGAGGGTATAGTTCCAAAAGATTGGAGGAGAGCAGTAATAATACCCTTATATAAGGGTAAGGGAGATAAGGGGAACTGTAGAAATTATAGGGGAATAAGTTTATTGAGTGTTGTAGGGAAGATATATGCTGGTATTTTGGTCGAAAGAGTGCGTCGAGTGACTGAAAGACTGATTGGTGAAGAACAAGGTGCGTTTAGGAGTGGTAGAGGATGTGTGGATCAAATCTTTACATTGAAACAAATGGTTGAGAAAATGAGGGAGAAGAAGATTAAATTGTATTTAGGTTTTATGGATTTGCCACAGTCGCATAATAGGGTTAATAGGAAAGCTCTATGGCAGGTGTTAGTGATATATGGTGTTGGTGGTAGGCTTCTGAATGGAATCAAAAGTATGTATGAGGATAGTGAGGCGTGTGTAAGAATAAATGGTGTCAAAGGTGATTGGTTTAGTATTAATAGCGGAGTGAGACAGGGTTGTGTTATGTCTCCTTGGTTATTCAATTTGTATATGGATGGGGTTATGAAAGAATTAGAGGTGGGGGTGGCAGGAAATGGTGTTAGAATGATGGAGAATGGAGATGAGTGGAGGGTGCCTTACCTATTATATGCGGATGATTTGGTTCTTTGTGGAGAATCTGAAGAGAGTTTGAGAGGAT
>JABUQX010020793.1:50000-53156 GCA_015478945.1 Trachelipus rathkii
CATAATGATCGCGATAATCCATTCTAAACCTCACTGATTTAACATACAACACATACCTTCAACATCTCCTTCTCACCAACACAAAAATCAAACTTTTCACTTCTGTTCCATCTCTACTACAAAACTCTAGTATCTTTGGTCTTTTGTGTTTAAGAAGCAGTTTACTTACACACATACTCTCTCCTCACAGAAATCCTTAGGATAAAGATCATTCTCATTTTCTCAATAAGACACCGCAAAACACCTGTTATACAATACGTTTTTTGATCACCTATCGCACGCATTTAGGTCCCAACACTATCATCTGAAGCTCCTACTACCCCATCCAAACATCATCAGATTATCCAAAAATCGTACTCTCTTCAACGTTTCCATCAGATGGACAGCATACGTCACAACCACACATACCTTGACTTTTCAAACTTAAATTTAACCATTAGAAATTCTAGACTCAAACACACAAAGTTAACATCAGCTCTGTACCAGCAAGTCATCATCAAATTGCAATCCTTCTCTTCCCTCACATTCCTTTCCAGCACAGCATACAACACTTTTTCAACACCACAACACTCATTTTCACTTTTCTTTCATCTTTTTCAGTACATGCAGAACACATCAAAATTTGCGCTTTCTAATACATCCATCACTCTCCTCCCTTCCTCCTCACATTGTATTCCGTCTCGACATTCCTTGCAACTGAACGATTCACAATTTTGGCGAAAATAGAAGGCGTTTACGTTGATCACTGACCATCTCCGAAGGCATGCAATCAGCCATTCCTATAAGAGATAAGTGGTGGTGGAAGCCAAATCATAAACGTCCTTAGTCGCGCTCTACAGATACGCAGGACATACGATGTGGGGAAATTTTTTCTCCCCCAACAAAGGGAATGAGTAGTAGGGATGTTTATGATTGTGATAAATGGAGTTATATATATATTAATATATATATATATATATATATATTATTATATATAATATAATATTATAAATATTAAAATAATTAAATAATATATACTATCTAATAATATAGATTAGTAAATTAAATACAAAAGTATATAAGAAAAATAATCATTATAGATAATTAGAAATAATATAAAAATTAAAAATATTATAATATATTATGTATACAGGTTAGCATGCTGTTAGAAAAAATACCGTTAATGTCAAGGAAAATAAACACAAACAGATTATAAATATAATAATATTAGTAATTATTAATTAAATATAATATTATACGATAATACCACAAATGTAATTTAAATAAATCAAATCAACTAAATTGATATAAATTAATATATAATATTATATTAAATATTAATATATATATATAATTATTTAAATTTAATATAGTATAATATATATAATATACTATATATCTATATATAATATATATATTATATTATTATATATATATATATAAATATATTTAAATATATATATATATATATTATTATAATATTTATATATATATATATATTATATTATATTATATATAGTTATATATTATATATATATATATAATATATATATATATTACGTACTGCATGGAAGTACATACAAAGAGAACGCGCTACGCTCAGAACGCACACACATGCGTAAGTAAATTGTCACGTCATCGCTTAGCCGGCCCCCGCGCACACCGCCGCCGGAGTTGATCTAGCAATGGCATCCCTCAGTTACTTGCCCCTCGCTCACCTCACTGATGTTAAACAAAGAGTTAATGTAAGCGACAAAGGGGAAGAAGAAGGTTGAAAAGAGGGGAGAGAAGTGTTGAAAAGAGGGATATATAAACATGCGTGTGAACCAGGAGGGAAGAGAGAAAGGGTTACAAGCACACAAGGAATCTACATTACATCTAAGCCTATAAGAAGGTAAGGGTGGTCAAGTTCCAATTATAACATTAAAGAACAAAAGTTTTCCGTACAACACTTGCTCCCCTCTCGAGAGGGTGGATACAAAGAACATGGGAAACAAGATAATTAGTTTTTTAGGGGAGAATGAAAGAGATAGCAGGAGCAAGTCTATCCCTTTGTGTCATGAAATATGATTATTTCATTCTTTTAAAACTAATTATCGTCTTTAAGGGGTGAAACCAGACAAAGGACAGACTTGCACCAGTTTTGAACATAAAGTCTTAAGAGGACTGGAGACAAAGAACAAGAAACATTCTTTTATTCTATAATTATTAACTAAGCAGGAAAATCTTGCGCACTACATACAATACAAATATTATTATTATTATTATTATTATTATTATTATTATTATTATTATTATTATTATTATTATTATTATTATTATTATTATTATTATTATTATTATTATTATTATTATTATTATTATTATTATTATTTTTATTTTTGTTAACTTATACTTTTATATCTTGCTTATTTTGTGTGAGTCTGTACATGTGACTACAGAGATACATAATTAACTATGCTAAACTATACCTAACTAACTTATTACCAAACCTAACCTAACCTAACTTACTTTACCTACAATATATTTGCTATTTTTCACTTCTTAAATTTTGTGAATCATAAACTTTCCTCGGAGCTATGGATACTCACGCTTAGACTCAGATGCGAGTTATAGAACTAGTATTACAAACTCACTAGTTCAAGTATGGTATCGCAAATATGCCTTTTTTTAAAAAATATTCAAAATAAAATAGGGTAAGAAAAAGTATTAGTTTTTCTATGGTATGTTGTACCTTAATTTTTAATTTTTTTAAAAAAAAATACATTTAATATGTACAAAAATTAGAATTTACAATATATTATATATATATATATATATATAAATATATATATATATCTCTATTTAATATATATATCTTTTCTATATATTAATATATATATTAATAGTATATTATTATATATATATACTATTATATATAATATATATATAATAATATAATATTTATAAATATTATATATATATAGATAGATTATATATATATATATATACTATATAATTTATATATATATAACAAATTATTATTATATATATATTATATATATATATAATTATATTTATATATATATATATATATATAATATATAATATATATTATATATGCATATATTATATATATATCATATTAATATATTAATTTATTATACTTAATTTAATATATATATATAGTATAATTAT
>JABUQX010020794.1:0-21737 GCA_015478945.1 Trachelipus rathkii
AACTATTAGTACAGTTTTTCATTCTATTAGTTTTTTTATATTATAAGTTATATTTTTCAATGATAAATGTCACCCGGATCTGCAGAATGAATTTTTGGTATTTTTTAGGATTTTTAAGCTAAGAAATTGGAAAAAAAAAAAGAGTCTGAACATCGGATTGTGCTATGTGCCAAACATCTGTATGAGGTAAAATATTTGATCATATATGATGTTTTTTTTTTCTCGATGTTTGTTTTCTTTATGTAAAGTTGAGGGAGAACATATGCGGAATCTATGGTCAGACAAAATTTTTATAATTGCACATTTAAAACAACACTTAATGGCATTTTCCTATAGATTAACTAATTAATCATTTCATAAATAAATCATTTTAAAACTCTTCGCGTGTTTCCTGCAGAGCCGAAAACAAAACGAACGACCAGATTTATCACAAAGTGAACGGTATTCACAGTTTTAAAAATCAGTTATAAACCATACCTAATATTAGTGCCATCGCAATTATCTTTCATTGCTTGAAGCCACCCAATTATCCACACTCCAGCTGGTTCAAATATTCTAGAAAATTAACTTTGACGAAATTTTTATTTCTATCAATGAACTTATTTACAGCGTTTATGAATAGTGATGCGAGCAGATGTCATTTATTTTTATGTTTTCCTCTCTTGTGTTCTTGTTTTTATTTTTTTGTTGTTTTATTTTTTTTTTTCTTTTTTCGCATCCGTGATTGCCGGATGTTTTTAGGGGATTATATTAATAACGGGTGATGTGGATTGATACTTGAAATTGCTCTTTTACTGGAGCGATTATATTCGCCTTCTGCATAAACGTCACATCTCTTCCTCAGACACTTCAATTCGCTCGTACTGACTCAATCCAGTTTTTCTTACGTCTCCCAGCCGTCGGTTCCCCACACTCGCCACTATACACCCGCTTAACCAACCGGCTATCCCATTCATGCCGTCCACAGACCAAACCATCTCCCCATACTTTCATTTATTCTTCGTTTACCCATGTCAAGCACCACCACCACCCAACTCTCCCCGTAGAATTCAGTTCCTTCATTTATCAATTCTTCTCACACCTAGCACTTCCCCTAAAAGATTGTCCATCTGAACAAAGTGAACATCAGAACATACTTCTTATTCCAGACTCCCCATATTATCTTTACTAAGAATTAAAATCGTAAAACTAAATGTTACCATTATGTTCAAACCTATGATGTGGTAAGCATTCGCCAGCGTTTAGATCCCTTTACATTCTCAAAAAATATTAATAGGACACTTGAACCAGGAGACCTTACTAGGGAATCAAAAATATTTCTTTACTACAGCTCTGCATCTCCTTATTCCGCTTCTCATCCAACAATACCCCTAAAGTAATTTTAATCAGAACTTTGTCAGCTTCACCATCTAAAATAACTTCACACTGAGGTAAGGGGACTGGTCGATTCCCTCCCCCTCAGTTCACACCCATAACCTACTCTTTATTCATACGTACTTCAAACCCCTTCCTGATTTTACCACACCGCTGCAGCCAAAATCTTTCTGCCAATATGTATTGTATCCCTCTTTCAAAAGCTCTCTTCCAAGATTCTCCACACCCCCGCAAAAACCGAAAAATCATCGCCCGCACTTATAAAGGTGGGCACCCTTCCAACTTCATCTCCATTCTCCATCATTCTAACACCGTTCCGCCACCCCAGTATCTCAAATGCTTTCATTAACCCCATCCCCAGTATTCAAATTCTGAATGGATAACAAGCGAACATAACATCAACCCATAGCCTTTCACTCCCTATCATATACTAAACCGATCACTTTTACATCATTTATTTCTTTACACACGCCTCACATCGTCAACATGACTTTTGAATTCCATTCAGGAAGCTACCACCAACACCAGATATATCATATCACCATTGCCATTAGAAGCTTCCCCTATATACCCTATCCTAGCCCTATCCTGTTTTCTTTTTGTTTGCCCTCCCCCACAACAAAAAGTCCATAAAAAACTAAATACAATTCATTCTTCTCCCTAATTTCTCAATCATCTTGTTCATGTTGTAAAGATTGTGGAGGGGGTTGTTTTCGATGTTTTTATTTGTGATGTTAATCTCTGGTTTAATACGTTATATTTGATATTGCCTTTTCTCATGGAGTTATTGCTTGATTACTGTCTCATGATTTATTTTTTTTGATGATGTATTTTATTGTTCATGAGTTGTTGTTTTTTATTTGTTGTGTTGTTTCTTTATTCCACACATCCTCTACCACTGCCTAACGCACCTGGGTTCATTCGTTACTTCACCAATTAGTCTTCATTCATCGACCATGAAAAATAAGCTCTTTCAACCAATTACCAGCATACATCTTCCCTACAACACTCATTAAACTAATCCCCTATAATTTTCTAACAGGTTCTTATATCTCCCTTACCGTATATAAGGATTACTATTAACTGCTCATCCTCCCATCCCTCCGGAACTCTGGTTGCATGAGTATACTTTTTGTCGTTAGTCTTTATTCTGGAGTTCTTGATCATCCACTCCCTTCTGGCCATCTTAGAGATACACACCTTCGTCCCTATAAGTATCCTTCATTTTACCCTCCCTCACCAATAATAAACGCATTATATTTAGCGACAACTTTCTAGATCCCCAATCCAATAGCCATCTCGCCCTCCGAGCGTTTTGATCATATCACTAGTAATCTTCAGTCTATACCTGGCAATTACATTCTTCAACCTTATTCTCACATCTACCAGATTACCTCCATCCTGCCAATGACCTCATCCCAAATTACCTAATTCCTTCGCGACCTATCCAAAGCCCACAGACATCACATCACTTCCGTCATTACTGCTAATGTTAAACAGATTTTCGAAGTACGAAGTTGATGTTGTCATATTTATCTTTGAAATGTCAGTTGTTTCAGTCTGATTATTATATGTTTCGCAGTTCTCTGTCATGCTGACGTTATATTATTCCGTTTATAGCAGAAAGTTAAGCGGTGCTTGCTCCATTGTAGCTGTCTGTTATTAGAATCATCAACATAAGATATGATTTTACTGGAAAAGGACAGAAAGTTGGAATGAGGGAGGTTATTGCCAGTAAGAATTGAGAGAGCGTGAAAGATGTAGAGGTGTGCGCAATTATATAAACAGCATGCCACACCTGTTCTATCTTGAGCATTGCTTTAATATTGCGACTTATTAATTATACAGAGATGGTTATTAGCATCATATATGTTTCTTTATGTTATATTTCGTTAGGCTTAGTCATTTATTAATCTGAATCCTCTATAATTAAAATAACTCAATATTAGCAAGCGTGAGATCCCCTAATATATATAGAACAATAAAATATATTTTAATTATTAAAAGGGCCTGAAAGGTTTTTGATGGAAAGAATGGGGAGTGTATTAATGCAGTTCGATTGTTTAAAAATTGTGTTCTACAATGGCAAGGAGAAGGCTGGCATAAAATCCTGGTGGTTTATCCTATGGATGAGAAATACCCACAAGAAAATGATAACTAGTCGTTGAATCGTGCAGACTACTTAGATCAAGTATATCTTCATTGTCATATACTGAAGTATTATTTATACCATCATGCCCTAAGTATTATACTAGTGATCCCACATATCTTGATATCATAATAGTTATAATAAAGAATGCAAGTAAGCACTAAATAATTGCAGCAAGATATATAGCAATTTGTACTATTTATCCTTATTGTTATCCTTTCTTATTTAGGGTAATATATATATTATACGTTATATAGATTTTATATTATATATATATAGTATTAATGAGAATATATTGTTTATATTCTTCTTGGATTCAGAGAATTTCACCTTCGCTCTTTGGAAATGCCCCAAGATTTTGTTATGGTTTTTGATGGTAGTATA
Source organism: Trachelipus rathkii (assembly GCA_015478945.1). Taxonomy (NCBI): domain Eukaryota; kingdom Metazoa; phylum Arthropoda; class Malacostraca; order Isopoda; family Trachelipodidae; genus Trachelipus; species Trachelipus rathkii. Next base: position 3,908 of record JABUQX010020794.1, read on the forward strand.
AAATGAGAGGGGAACGGTATATCTGCATCCGAAGAGTTATGGGTGTAACGGGTTATGCGACGATAAAGACAAGCATCGCGAAAAGACGTAAACATGAGAAAGCAAAAGAACGTGTTATGAGATAGTTGTATTGTCTGTCTGGATAAGGATGAGAAATGGAAACACATGACAAACGTATCGAAAAAAGGAGAAAGCCCACTAGCCTACCGCCCCAAACCAGCTAAAACATTACCGTACATTAAGTCTAGTGAGCTTCGTCACAAGACAGAAAACCCACCCATATAAGTCCCTAGAGCGATCTTCATGGGAAACTGCGAAACGCGGACCCTCACTCTGCATCTTGGTCTCGTCAATGTAAGGGTTCGTCCCCTTGCGCGCCAGGTGGGCCACAACCAGGCCCCCCATACCCAAAACCCGCCATTCTCTCCTATCAGGCACCTTTATTCTCGCCTCTGCACAAACTCACATTTCTCTCCTTCAGACCATTCGTTTTTCCAACCAGACCTTCTCAATCCACACCTTTTCATCTATCGCGCTCCCCGCAGCCGGTCGGTGCCCACACACTCTCCCACGTATACATCCGCCTTAACCACGCGCTATGCATTCATTCCTTTTCCAACATGACCAAACCATACTCAACATACTTTCATTTATTCTCTCATTTATCCCTTTCTTCACACCAACACCAACTCCCTAATACGTTTCTTTCCATTTTATCAATTCTTCTCACACCTAGCACACCACCTCAAGATTATGTTCATCCGAACACATTGGACTATTTTAGATCTAGTAACTTCGTGATGATCCAGGAACCATCAGTCTCACTACTTACGTATACACATATAATCACACATAGGTACATAAACAATCATAACACCTTCATGTAGACCCAGCCACGATCTCAGACTACAATCCACTTTTACCGTCACCACACGTACTTTAGATTGCACCAGCCACCTCTCCTGCCTCACAAAGCATTTCCTCCTCATAGAACATTCTGGCATCGTCCGTTCGCTTCTCATTCCAGACAGTATTACACCTATCCAAACAATACCAGACACATTTCCAGCTGCCATCTAACATAACTTCACACTAGGAGCTCCCTCCGGCACCTCACCAACCATAACCTATACTCACTTCCATCCACATCTTACTTCAAGCCCCCCCATTTACACCCACTCCTGCACAAATCATCGAGTCTAACAAACTCCTCTCCAAACTGCTCTTCAGATATCTCCACACAGAACCAAAATCATCGCCGAATATATCAGAGATACAGGCACCTCCAACTTACATCTCCCGTTCCTCACCATCTAGACACACAATTTACCTAGCCCATCCCCCACCTCGAAATTCTTCATAACCCATCCAATATACAAACTGCACATAACCAAGGAGAACAAACACAACACACTGTCTTACTCCAGCTGTTAATCCGATAAACAATCACCATTAGACACCATTTATTCTATACACCATATTCTTATTATATAATCATTATATATATTATTATTATATATATATAGTATAATATCTAAGTAAATCTATACTTATTTATATACAGATAAATATATATATAATAATATTATAAGTATATAATAAATTTCTAATATTATAATAATTTGTAAGTTGGTCTAATCTTTTAATCATTAGTTACAAGAGACCTTCAGTATTATTAACATATGTATATAAATATATAAAATATCAAGAGTAGATCAACAAAATAATATTTGCCATATTGAAGCAAAAAAAATATTACAGCTTGAGCAAATATATATATTCGATTACAAAATATCGTAAGATATCGTTTTGGTATTGTTCTTAAAGCATGATTTCAACCAGAGATTCTTGAAAATCATTAGGATCCAGGCTTCATTCGAAGGAACTAGAATTATAACCATACTAGAGTTATCCTAAAACTCGAGCCACTTCTCCCGGCTGAGACCATATAAAATTGTTTGTAACTAAAATATTAAGGTTAACTGATATTACGTAAAGTACCTGCTGAAAGTAGAAGGAAAAAGAACATTAGTAACATAAGTAAATAAAATTTGTAAGTTAAGGAATGACTACAAGAACCTCAGTGAAAGTATTAGGAAAAACTAAAAGAAATTTACAAGAAATATAATAGAAGAACTGTTGACCAAGTCGATCTCAAAGAGAGAGCACATAACAAGGTTGTTACTGCTCGGTAACAAAACAACACCGAAAATTGACGGACCCCCTAGGAGGTTCCTAAGAGATCCTTTTACGACTAACACAAATAAAACAAAAAGAACTAGCAAAATAATAACTATACTGGACGGGATCCTTAGGAAACTACTGCAATCTCTTCAAATACAACAAACGACATCAGCAAGACAGTGCCGGCGGGCGAACCCCTACAGTACTCCACATAGAGATGATGACAGGGTCAGAGGACACGATCACAAAGGATATCTTTGAGGTACCCGAATGGGCCTGCCATATCTCGAAAAGGTGCAGGGTTGTGCAGGAAAACACACCTGAAGGGGAGTATTTCGAGGTGTCCGTCGTAAGGCAGACTTCGCAGGTTGAGGCGCCAGTCTTGAGTCGGAAGATTGAGGTAGAATACAGGAAGGAGGAATCGAAGAAAAAGGTAAGACGTCAGGAAGACTTGAAACTGGAGGTAACGAAGGAGAAGAAACCGGAACGGTAAGTTCAGGAACCGGAGTATTAGACACAGGAAGAAAAACACCTGGAGAAGGAGGAACAAGGTCAATGTCATCCGTCAAATCAGATTCAAAAAGGCAGGTTTAAGTCTATCAAGGGAAATAACTTCCTCTCGATCTCGATGTTGGACTGTAAAGAATTTTGAAGAACGTCGTAGGACTGTAAAGGGACCTTCGTACTTGGGTGCGAAAGTGCTTTTTATAGCAGTCGATACGAACAAAAACGAGAACAAGAAGATAAGGTCAGAAGGAATATAAGAATGGATTGTTGTGGCACGAGTCGGAGTTGGTTTCCATGAGGAAGCACATTTCTTCAAACGATACACATAGGAATTAGGATCGACAGGAGGAGGACTAATGTTGTCGAAGAACTCGCCAGGAAGGCGAAGTGTAGTTCCATAAACCAGCTCTGCAGAAGTGGAGTTGAGATCTGATTTATGGGAGGATTGAATTCCTAAAAGAGTTCTTCTATCCAATTCTCATGTTCCATGGCACAGGCAAGAGATGCTTTCAATTGGCGATGGAACCGTTCGATAATTCCGTTCGAGACAGGATGGTAGCTTGTGGTTCGCACTCGTGAGGTGCCTATGAGTACCATAAGGTCTTTAAAGAGGAATGACTCAAACTGTTGGCCTTAATCGGTGGTAACCGTGGGAGGTATACCAAAACGCGTGTAGAAGGTGCAGGAAATAGGGTTCCATCACCTTCTATCTTAGTGGTTGCATAATAGATACAACTAAGTCTATTTGATAAATATTGTATTGAAGGGGTTAAATTCTGGTTTTGAATAACCACCTTTAATAATAAAATATTAGATGTTGAAGAGAGTGAGCGTTGTCATGATAAGTGATTTCTTCCTGGAAGTTGCTTAGGATTCATCAGTGGTGCTAGCAGCCTCCTGCACCAGATGCCACAGAACTCCCTCCAGTGACAATGCCGCGAGCACACTCCGCTCTCCGGACCTGGAAGGACGTCGGATAGTAACGTGTAGCTGTCAGGTGAGAGCTAGGTGTGCACACATTAAAGTCACCGAGAAGGCTTCGACCACTCTGTAGTTGGTCCGCACCTGCAGAAGCTTGAGAAGTACGATACAGGCGGCACAGGATGACCGAACAGAGTAGTGCCCAACAGAAGAAACTTGATTTGATGGTGTACTTGGTCACTCCAGGGTCACCAATTTGAAGGGGTTATTTTCTAGTCTTGAATAACCTCCTTAAATAGAGGGATATTTGATGTTGAAGAGAGTGAGCGTTGTTACGGTAAAGTTGCGTTTCTTCCCGAAGGCTGCTTAGGATTCATCGGTGATGCTGGCAGCCTCCTGCATCAGACGCTACAGAACTCCCCCCAGTGATAATGTCGCGAGCACACTCCGCTCTCCGGACCTGAAAGGACGTCGGGTAGTAGCGTGTAGCTGTCAGGTGAGAGCTAGGTTTGCACACACATTAAGGTCACTGAGAAGGCTTCGACCACTCTGTACTCTTACGTGCAGTTGGTCCGCTGCAGAATCTTGAGAAGTATGGTACATGCGGCACAGGATGACCGAACAGAGTAGCGCCCAATAGAGGAAACTTGATTTGATGGGTGTTTGGAATCATATTTGATGGGTGTTCATGGTCACTCCAGGGTCACCAATTTGAAATGGTTAAATTCTGGTCTTGAATAACCACCTTCAATAATAGAATATTAGATGTTGAAGAGAGTGAGCGTTGTCATGATAAAGTGGCGTTTCTTCCCGGAAGCTGCTTAGGATTCATCAGTGGTGCTAGCAGCCTCCTGCACCAGACCCCATAGTATTTTTATATTAATTGACTCCTTCTGACAACACTATAGGAGAATTATAATTTTTAATATAATAAATGTTTTATTTATAAGCGTGGGTTAATATTTAAGAGTAATCTTAAGTAAATTACAATAAATAAACAATTATATAAAAGATTATCTAAATCCTTCTTTGTAATCAACTGGACCCCTATTCGCCGTCGTCACTTTCCTACTTTACGGTTCATAACACACAAAAGGTTATCCCATATCTTATCTGAATCCTCCCACTTTAACAACTTTAACAGAAACTCTGTTTTCTCTTATCTTCAAGGACTGAAATTCTTTATATCTTAGCTTTTTATTTATTTTTTACTGAATATTCATTTCGCCATTCAAAAATTTTTGACATTTAAAATATGTTTAAACCAGGACCCACCCATGGAGTTGATTATTCAACCCAGTGTGGATCTTTCCTGTGGGCCATAATGGATCCTGTACATAAACTCGATATATATATATATATATATATATATATTATATATAATATATATAAAATATATATATATAATATATATATATATATAATATATATATATATATATTTATAAAGATTCTAAAATATATTTAACATTATTATACTTTTTCACATATAAATATGGAGAGATATATACATTTCTTTATCTTCCCTTTGCCCCAAGACTGGGGTAAAGGTGCGTGGTCATGCATCCGGAAAAGAAAAGCAGTAGAAAATATGACAAAAGTCGAAAGGAAAGCCAGCCTTACCGCCCCCTCTATACCATTATTAGTGAGAACATCGTCACCGGACAGAAAATCCTATCGCCTATGAGCTTCATGGGACCGCGACGGAACCCTCACTATGGGTAAATCGTCAATGTAAGGGTTCATCACCCTTGGCTCAGGTGGGCCACAACCATGCCCCTATACAAAACACCGCCATTCACTCATATTATTAATGCACGTTTTATACTCGTCTATCTACACTCATTTTCTTCTCTCCTTCAGATATTCCGTTCACACCACCAATCCACTTCTCTTCGTCCCCTCCCAGCCCGGTCGTTCCAAACACACTCGCCAATATACATCCGCTTAACCAACCGACTATCATTCATCCTTTCCACATGACCAAATCATCTCAACATACTTTCATTTATTCTCTCATTTACCCCTTTCTTCACACCACACAACTCCCTAAGATAACGTTCATTCCTCATTTTATCAATTCTCTCACACCTAAGATGCCCCTAAGATTGTCCATCCTAACACATTGTACCTTTAGACTATACTTCTTATTCCAGACCATACTCTCACTTCTATATATCAATAACAACAGGTAACAACATAACCCTCATGTAAGACCCTAGCGCACTCAAAGAACTTAGTCCCTTTACATCACTTCAAACGATTTATTGCACACAGCAACCTTCCTGCCATTCACACTTTCCTACTTACACTCTGCATCATCCGTTCCCATCTCATCCAACACATACCCTAAATATTAAACTCAGACACTTGTTCCACCTGCTCACCATCTAACATAACTTCACACTGAGGACTGTCCTCACTCACAACCATAACCTTACTCTTATCTACGTTTACTTAAAAACCCCTCCTTTTTACACACCCTGCCAAAATCTCTCTACCAATCCTCTCAAACTCTCAGATTTGCCACAACACAAAAGCAAATTATCCGCATATAATATAGGTAGGGCACCCTACACTCCCTTCTCCATCCTCCATCATTCTAACACAATTTCCTGTCATCCCCACCTCGAAATTACTTTCATAACCCCCATCCAATATACAAAATTGAAATAACCAGGAGACATAAACAACCCTGTTCTCACTCCGCTATTAATCCTAAAACAATCACCATTGACACTATTTATTCTTACACACACGCTTCACTATCGTCAATACATACTTTTGATTCCATTCAGAATCCTACCTCACCAACACCATAATATCACTAACACCTGCCCAATAGCGCTTTTCCCTATTAACCATCATACGCCGGTTCAATCCATAAAAACCTAAATACAGATTTAATTCTTCTTCTCCCTCATTTTCTCAATCAATTTGTTTCAATGTAAAGATTTGATCCACACATCCTCTACCACTCCTACACCGCACCCTTGTTCTTCACCAATCAATCCGTCCTTCAGTCACTCGACGCACTCTTTCGACCAAAATACCAAGCATAATACCTTCCCTACAACACTCAACTAATTTAATACCCTATAAATTTCTACAGTTCTCCTTATACTCTTACCTATATAGGGTACTATAAGCTCATCCTCCATCCCTTGAACTATACCCTCCATAAAACGCTTTAATTACACAACTCAAATGCCAATCATCACCCATTCTCGCTCCGTTTCTTGAATCATTTACCAGTAATTTCATCTATACAGCAGATTTACCATCTTCAATTTTTCACTCTACCATTAGCCTCCTCGTTACTTATTAACCCATCCCCAAAATTACCTGATTCACCTATTCCTTACTGCACCATCAAACCACACCCATTCATTATCACCTCTTCATTACTGTTAATATTGGTTGGCAGATTTCCGAAGTGGTTCTTTCCATACTCACCCTCACATCATTTCATAAGTTACAAACACCATCCCCTATTCATTATTCTAAGCCAGGTGTCGCCAAACTTTTTATCTCGTCAACCCTTCGCGCTTCTTCCCGAAGGAGCTTCCTATCCCTTGTAAATCCCATTCATCCTCCTTCCAAACGTTTTTCATTTACCTTTGTTTTCTCCTACTATGCACCTTTTAGTATTTCTTTTTTCCTCATTATATAATTCAAGCATCTTTCTTTTAGACTTTCATCATTTGCTTTTATAGCATTCAACCACGCTTCTTTATTACCTTTAACCACTTTCATCACCTCTTTATTCCACCATTCAACTGTTAACATTCTTACTTCCTTCTTTAGCACATACACATACTTCTTTGTAACTACCAACAGATTGCTTCCTTCATTTTGGCCCCAGAGATTTGTCAGTTCAAACCTTGTTCACATTAAAAACGATTTAACTAGCGAGCGCTTCTACATACTTATCCTTAATTGTCTTGTTTCATTAAACTTCTCACTCCTAATTTTACTACTTCAATTTCCGTATCACCTTCCTCCCCATCCAAGCCCCACTAACTTAATTTACATAGAACAACAATAATGATCTATAATCCCATTCCTAAACCCCTCACTGATTTAATATCCAACCACATACTTCAACATCTCCTTCTTCACCAACACAAAATCAATCATACTTTCACTTCGATACCATCTTTACCTACATCAACTCTAGTATACTTATGAATACTCTTGTGTTTAAAGAAAGTATTACTTAACCACATACCTCTCTCTTCACGAGAGAGGTCGAATCACCTTCTTACCAATTCTCATTTTCCTCCCGCACCCCAAAACCACCTGTTATATCATCCCTTTTTTTGATTCACCTATCCAACCAATGCAGATCCCCCATACACTATACAATCTGAAGCTGCCTACTCACCCCATTCCAGAACATCATTTCAGATTATCCCAAAAAATCGTAATCTCTTCCAACTTTTCCCTCAGATGGACCATACGTTACACAAAGCCACACATACCTTGACCTTTTCAAACTTAAATTAACCATTAGATATTCTAGGACTCACACACACAAAGTCTAACCCATAGCTTTGTACCACAGTCACTCATCAAAGTTGGCAACTCCTTCTCTCCCCCTCTCATTCCTTTCCACACCAGCACACACACATTTCACACCACACCACTCATTTTCACCGTTTCCTTTCATCTTTGTTTCAGTCACAGCGAGCAAATCAAATTTGCCCTTTTTAAATACATCCATCACCTCTCTCCTCTTCTCCTCAACATTTATTCCTCTGACATTCCATGTACCCATACGATTCATACAATTTCGCCGAAAGATAATATAGATAGATGGTAGTAGGCCAGCCCAACCCAAACTACCACCGTCCTTAGTCGGCGTCTTAACGACACGCACGGACATACGATGTTGGCAATTCTTTCTCCCCCACATACAGGGATATGATTAGTAGGGATGTCTGTACGGTGTTATCTAGAAGAGGGGTGTGTACTTTAAGTATGTGTATATATGTGGATAAATGGTGGTAATATGTTGCCTGGAGGATGAGTGTGTAAAGAATATGAACGCAAAAGAGAAAAGTGCACCATTAAAAATGGTAGGTAATTTCAACACTTCGAGTATGCGTGTACTCTCTCCATCTTAATATATATATATATATATATATATAATATATATATATGGTTATATATATAATATTATATATATATATATATATAATATATAATATATATAATAAATATATAATAAATATAGAAAATTATATATATATATATATAATATATATATAAGTTTTAACTCTTAACTTTTATTTGGTGGTTAATTTACTGATAAGACTAATCCTTATTTCTCTATTGAATAAATTCCTATTAAAAAGTTGTTTTTTTTTAAGTAATTCTTGCCAGTTGCTCGACATATAATTTCCTGATCCTAACATCACCTTTATAAAATAGAATTCTGAAATATTTAAAAAAAAAATTTTTTTTTGCATATTCTAAAATAAAATTGAAGATTCTTAGCATTTTTACCATTCATTTCAGAAACCTTTTTTTTATAGTTCACCATCTCAGTTTTGCCTTGATTGAATTTCAAGGCACTATAAAGATGTAACATTAGATTAGAAATAAGGAAATCGTTAGGAGAGGAGAGGAGAAGAATTTAAATGAAGACTTCAATGGTATTTTAGTCATCATTTGGAATGAAATACTAATTCGTGGTCAGTAGTTAACCAAAGAAACAATCAAGGTGGACAGTAGTTACAGGTGTGTTTCTATTTGCATTTAATATATATATTATATATAATATTATAATATATATATAATAATAATATATATATATATATAATATATATATATAATATTATATATTATATATAATTATATATCTATATATATATTATAAAATATATATCAATCACCGCAATTCTCTCCCCAAAGACTAAGGGTAAGGTGTGGTAAACATGCACCAGATAACAGAAAAGAGTAGAAGCGCATCATGCAAGTCGAAAAGGAAGCCCAGCCTTACCGCCCCTTTGTACCTTTTAATGAAAACTCGTCGCAGTCAGTATGTAAGGATATAATATATATATGATATATAATATATATATATATATTATACTATATATATATATATATACATATATATATATTATATATGATATATATACTGATATTATATATATATATATATTATTATCTTTCTTTCTTATCCTTCCTCTTTGCCCCAAGACTGGGGGTAAGGTGCGTGTCCATGCATCGGAAAAGAAAAGCAGTAGAAGAATAGCAAAAGTCCGAAAAGGAAAGCCCACCTTAACCGCCCCCTTGTACCATTTAATTAGTAAGACTCGTCAATGTCAGACAGAAATCCACCCTAGAGCTTCATGGGACCTGTGCGACGGATGCCCCTCACTTATGGTAAATGTCGTCAATGGTAAGGTTCATGCCCTTGGGCCCAGTGGGCCACAACCATGCCCCATACAAAACCCCGCCAATTCACTCCTATTATGTACCTTATTCTCGCGCTCTGCCAAACCACATTTCTCTCCTTCAGACATTCGTTCACCGACTCAATCCACTTTCTCTCGGCCTCCCAGCCGTTCCGGTTCCCAAACATCTGCCACTATATCACCGTTTAACCAACCGACTATCATTCATTTTTCCCTTCCAACATGACCAAACCATCTCAACATACTTTTCATTTATTCTCTCATTTTACCCCTTTCTTCACACCGCCACACAACTCTCTAATAATACGTTCAATTCCTCATCTTTACCAATTCCTTCTCACACCTAGCACTGCGCCTAAGATTGTCCATGCTGAACAATTGTACTTTAGATTATACTTTTTATTCCAGACCATAGTCCTTAACTACTACTTACAATAACACAGGTAACAACAATACCCTCATGTAAGACCTAGCGCACTCAAGACTTATCCCTTACATTCACCAACGATTTTAATTGCACCAGCAACCTTCCTGCCATTCACAACTTTCCCTACTACACCTCTGCATCATCCGTTCGCCTTTTCATCCAACATATATCCTAAATATTTAAACTCGGACACTTGTTCCCAGCTGCTCACCATCTAACATAACTTCACAACCATAAACCTACTCTTATCTACGTTTATTTTTATTTTCTTATATATAATATATATATATATATATTAATATAATATATATATATATATATATATTAAAATATATCTATAATATATATATATATATATATAATATAATATATATATATTAATATATATATATATTATCGGGGAGTACACGCATACTCGAAAGCGAATGAATTACCTCCCATTTTAATGGTGCGTCTTTCTCTTTTGCGTTCCTATATTTTTCACACACTTATCCTCCAGAGGCAGCATATTACTGACCACCATTTATCCACATATCATATACACATACTAAAAGTACACACTCCTCTTCTAGATAACACTTCACAGACCATCCCTAACTATCATATCCGTGTTGGGGGAGACAGAAATTGCCCACCATCGTAATGTCCTGCCGTGTCGTAGGAGCCGACCTAGGGACGCGTGATAGTGTTGGGTTGGCTGCCTACTATCATCTATTTCTTGCCAGGAAATGCTATGCAGGCCCTCGAGAGGGTCGTGATCGCCGTAAAAACCGCCTTCTATCTTTCGGCGAAATTGTATGAATCGTATGGGTACATGGAATGTAAGAGGAATATAATGGTTGAGGAGAAAGGAGAGAAGGTGATGGAATGTATTTAGAAAGGGCAAATTTTGATTTGCTCGCTGTGACTGAAACAAAGAGAAAAGAAACGATGAAATTGAGTGGTGTGGTGTGAAATGTGTGTGTGCTGGTGTGGAATGATGAGAGAGGAAGAGAAGGATTGCAATTTTGATGAGTGCCGTGAGATACAAGCTATGGTTGACTTTGATTTTTGTCAGTCCTAGAATTCTAATGGTTAAATTTTAAGTTGAAAGAGGTTCAAGGTTAATGTGTGGTGTTGAACCCTATGGTCATGCTGAGGGAACGTGAAGAGAGTACGATTTTTTGGGAATAATCTGAATGATGTTCTGGATGGGTGAGTAGAAACTTCAGATTGATAGTGTTGGGGGTGACTGAAATGGTTGGATAGGTGATCAAAACAAGGGATGGTATAAACAGGTGGTTTTGGGGTGGCGGGTAGAAAAAATGAGAATGGTAGGAAGGTGATTGATTTCTGTGAAGAGAGAGTTAATGTGTGTAAGTAATACTTTTCTTTAAACACAAGAGTATCCATGAGTACTAAGGTTGGTGTAGGTAGAGATGGTATCGAAGTGAAAAGTATGAATTGATCTAGTGTTTCTTTGGGACGGCTTTGTTGAAGTATATGCTGGATGTAAATCAGTTAGGGGTTTAGGAATGGGATTTATCGGATCATTATGTTGTTCTATGTAAAATTAAGTTAGTGGGGGCTTTGGTGGAGAGGAAGGTGATACGAAAGAAGTAGGTAAAAATAAGAGTGAGAAGTTAAGTGAACCAGGACAATAAGGCTAAGTATGTAAGAGCGCTCGCTAGTAAAACGGCTCCGAATGTGAACAAGTTGATTACTGAACAAATCTGGGGCGCAAATGAAGGCAAGCAATTGTTGAGTATGCAGTTAAGGAAGAATAGTGGATTGTTGCTAGAAGTAGGATAGTTAGTAGGAATGTTTAACAGGTGTCACATTGGTGGAATGAAGAGGTGAGTAAGCGGTTAAAAGGTAAAAAAGACGCGTGGTTGAATGTACTAAAAGCAAAATGATGAAGACTCAAAAGAAAGATGCTTGAATTATTAAGGAGAAAAAAGAAATACTAAAAAGGTGTATACGTAGGAGAACAGGTAAATTGAACAGTTTGGAAGGAGGATCGAAGAGGACTTACAAGGGAATAGGAAGCTCTCCTGGAAGGAAGCGCGAAAGGTTAAGAATGAGAAAAGGGGCAGATCTGGCTTAGAAAATGAAATAGGGATTGGGTGCTTTAGTAACTGGATGAAAATGGGTGTGAAGAGGAAGTGGGAAAAGAACACTTCGAAAATCTCTCTGCACAATATTACAGTAATGAAGAGGTGAATAGTGAATGTGTGTGGGTTTAATGGTTCAAGAAGGAATAGGTATTTTGGGGATGAGGTTATTAGTGAAGGAGGAGGTAATGGGTAGAATGTTGAGAAAGTTGAGAGAATTTGGTAAATCTGCAGTATAGCTGGGATTACTGGTGAACTTATCAGAACGGAGCGAGAATGGTGAATTGATTGGATTTTGAAGTTGTGTAATAAAGCGTTTATAGGAGTATAGTTCCAAGGGATTGGAGGAGAGCGGTAATAGTACCCTTATATAAGGTAAAGGAGAAAAGGGAACTGGTAGAAATTATAGGGGAAATAAGTTTATTTGAGTGTTGTAGGGAAAGGTATATGCGGGCATTTTGGTCGAAAGAGTGCGTCGAGTGACTGAAGGCTGAGATTGGTGAAGAACAAGGGGGGGGGGGGGGGGTTTGGCGAGTATTTGGTATTTAGAAGTGGTAGAGGAATGTGTGGATCAAATCTTTAACATTGAAACAAATGATGAGAAAATGAGGGAGAATAAGAATAAATGTATTTAGGTTTTATGGATTTGCAACAGGCGTATGAATAGAGTTAATATGGAAGCCTTTATTGCAGATTGTTAGGAATATATGGGTTGGGTAGGCTTCTGAAGTGGAATCAAAAAGTATGTATGACGATAGTGAAGCGTGGTTAAGAATAAATGGTGTCATGGGTGATTGGTTTAGGATTAATCGCGGAGTGAGAGACAGGGATGTTTTATGTATCCTTGGTTATTCAATTTGGTATATGGATGGGGCTATGAAAGAATTCGAGGTGGGGGATGGCAAAGGAAATGGTGTTAGAATGGTGGAGAAATGAGAAAGGAAGTGGAGGGTGCCCTACCTATTATATGCGGATGATTTGGTTTCTGTGTGGCGAATCTAAAGAGATTTTGAGGGATTGGAAGAGAGATTTTGCAGGGTGTGTAAAACGGAGGGGCTTGAAAAGTAAAGGTGGATAAGAGTAAGGTTATGGTTGTGAGTGGAGGACACTCGCTCAAGTGTGAAGTTTAATGTTTTAGTTGGTGAGCAGCTGGAACAAGTGTCTGAGTTTAAATATTTAGGGTATATGTTGGATGAGAAAGGGAACGGGATGATGCAGAGTGTAAGTAGGAAAGTTGGTGAAGGCAAGCAGGTGGCTGGTGCAATGAAATCTTTGGTGAATGTAATAGGGGACAAAAGTCTTGAGTGTGCTCGGGTCTTACATGGGGTATGGTTGTTACCTGTGTTATTGTATATGTAGTGAGACTATGGTCTGGAATTAAGAAGTATAGATCTTAAGTAATGTGTTCAATGGACAATCTTAGGGGTGTGCTAGGGTGTGAGAAGAATTGATAAAATTGAGGAATGAACTTATAGAGAGTTATTGTGGTGTGGAGAAAGGGGTTAATGAGAGAATAAATGAAGTATGTTGAGATGGTTTTGGTCATATGGAAAAAGGATGATGATAGTCAAGCTGGTTTAAGCGGAATGTATAGCTGACGAGTGTTGTTGGGAACCGACCGGCGGGGAGACGAAGGAACAGTGGATTGAGTCAGTAAACGAATGTTTGAAGGGAGAAATGTGAGTTTGGTAAGAGGCGAGAAGAAAGGGTATAACGGAGTGAATGGCGGGGTTTTGTGAGGAGGTATGGTTGTGGCCCCACACTGGGCCAGGGATAACCCTTACCACTGACGATTATACCATAGTGAGTGTCCAATCGCTGTCCCAATGAAGGCCTTTAGGGTGGATTTTCTAACTGCGATGAGTTCTCACTAATGGGTATAGAGGGGGCGGTCAAAGGCCTGGGCTTTCTTTTCCGACTTATTTCATGTTCCTTTCTCTACTGCTTTCTTCCGATGCTCGACAACGCACCTTACTTACATTCTTGTTAAAATATAAGGAATATGAAAGAAAGAAAGAAATGAAATTTATGGATATCAACATACATAATTTATATAATATTATATATATATAATATTATATATTTTATATATGTAGTATAAATATATCTATATATATAATATATATTTGAAAAATGTATTTATATAATATATATATAATATTTTTTTTTTCAGGTCAGGATAAGTTGACAAAGACATTAAAATTTCAATTACATTAATTCCCTAAATTACATTATGAAATATATATAAAAAAAAAAATAAAAAATAATAAATTTCAAAAATAATAAATAATAATAATAATAATAATAATAATAATAATAAAATAATAATAATAATAAAGATAAAAAAAATTATAAATTTCATATAATTATTATCATTATTATTATTATTATTATTATTATTATTATTATTATTATTATTATTATTATTATTATTATTATTATTATTATTATTATTATTATTATTTAAAAAACTTTATTTATGCTTAATATATTTTGTGTAATTTAACTAATTAGTTTCTGTTATAATTTAATGAAAAGATTTATTTTTTTAATATATTTTAATAGTTGGAATTTTTATTTAATTAAGAAAAATCATTTTCTGTATTAATATATTAAGGAAAAAGAATTATATTGATTAATATATTTTAATAATTAAATTTTATATTTTTTTAAAAAAATTTACTCCTTTTTATTCAAAACCTTTGGTGCAAATTGTATGTATGTCTATCATGTTTATATACTTTTATTCTTAAAAAACAGTTCGATTGTTGGGTCAGATGTGGTTATGGAACAAATTATACGTTGTTTCCTCAAATGAGAAACATTTTATATAAGTTTATTTAAACTATACAAAGGCTTTCTTTGCCCCTGTATGAAGAATACTTCCACTTGTTTGTGATTCCAGCGATGATTACTTGACGTTAGAGTCCTTTCTTCTGTAGTTTCCCGAGAGAAAGATCAATATTTGTTTTACACCGGAGGAGGTCCTTAGTAAGCAACGCCGGAATCTATGGGACACCTCTCTTAACATTAAAGGTTAAGAGCTTAATCAACCGTTGCCAATAAGGCTCCCCTAAACTGTTAAGAAGCCAGATTGACCAATTTTCGTAGTTGTGGTGACTTGATAGAAGTAACGATGTTTTATTACTGTTATGTAAGTGTCTTCGCAAGTCCCTGGTTCCCGGCTGTTATAAAGAGAGAAAAAGAAAAATACGTAATCAAAAGGACGATTACAATAATAATATACTGAAACAATACCTAATATGGTGTAAAAAACTAGTCTGCTCAAAACAATTCTAACATAAGACCCTATTTAATTAAAATGTTTGTTAAAAATAAGTCTTAGCGTGTGTAGCTTTCTTTCAAAATTTGTTTGTAAAAAAAAAAATGTGCTAGTAAATAGAAATTAATGAAACTAAAAAAAATTTTTTTCTTTCTCAGTGATAGATTCTCCTACTTCTCTGGCGAGTGAAAGAGAAATCTCGAAACAAACTTGATTTTAAGTATCACTTTTGTTTCGATATTTCTGTTGTTTATGACAAGGATTAACATTGAAATAACTTAGGAGACAGAATACTTAATTAAGACAGAACTTAAGTGCAGAGTGGATCTTCAGACGTGTCCAGGAGTAATTAGTATGTTTTAACTAGTCACTTTTTAAATGCAGAGACTATAATTCATGTCATAAAAAAAATTCCCTCGAAATTAATCTGAAGCCAAAAATAAACAAAAAGAGCTACAGAAACTATTTTTAAGAGTCGAAAAAACAAAGGATCCTCTTTACGGAATCATAAATCTTTTAGTTTCCTTTTGTCTTCATAAAAAAAAAAAAAAACTTACGTTAGTTGCTAAATTATAAAATATCAGGATCTCGTTGTCGGAATGAAATAAATGGGAGTTGTATAACTACAAATTCGGAATAATTGAAAATAAAAAAAAGACAGGCCGAGAAATGGAACATAAAGATTTATATTATTTTTGGTTTGCCAATATAAGAATAAGTTATAAGGATGCACTTATTACAATGTATTTTTTTGTACAGCAAGAAACTATTACACATGTGAATAACTATATAAATGATATTATACATACTTTAGTTGACTGGTACAATTTCTGTCGACAAGTATGTATAGATGAATGTTTAGTAAATTCAGAGAAAATTGGGGGCAACGGTAAGATCGTTGAGGTCGATGAAACCAAATTTCCCATGCAGTTACGCATTATTAATAAATAAACTAATCTAATAATATATATATATATATAAATATATATATAAAAAAAAAAACAATATATATACTATATATATATATATATTATATATATATATATTTATATATATTATTAAAATAATATGATATATAATGATATAATAGAAATTATATGTGTATTTATATAACCTTTGGAGATGTACCAAATTTAAAGTAGATATAGGTAACATTTATTTTAGTATTTCAGGCGATTAGTTCAGTAGCGTTCGGGGAGCCCGTTCTCGGCGGCTTTTCCGGCTTCCGGCTTGGCGGAGTTTCCGGCTTTTTAAGAGATGCTCCGGTTCCTGGCCGGAGACCTATATTTTAAAAGGTAGTTTTGAAAATAAGAAATGTTATAGATCATTGAAAGTAATATAAAGAGACATTTAATGAAATAAATTATTTAGAAGAACTGATTCATACAAAAGTGATAAAAAATTTATTTTATATATTGCTCTTTTCGCTGTAGTGATAATGATAGGTCAAACTTATAGCTAATATTATAGGCTTAGTAGGTTTGTGATAATATAGTTATATAAATATGGAATGGGCCTATATGACACCATTTACTAAATTGAACTAATTATTACTAAACAACTAAAAGGGTTTTGATATCCCAAGAATGACTACCCCTAACAAAAAATACACTTTTTTTGAATAGAATCTGCTTTAAAAAATACAATACAGAAATAGGTATAAGAAATTGGTAAAATAACTTTTATTAAACTACATGCCATATCTGACCTAAAAGACTAAAAAATTATGATATATATCCTTAATCTTTAAATTATTAAAGAGCTTTTTAGTTTAAAAACTAACATTTTGAACTATGATAAATATATATCTATTAATATATAATATATAATATATTCATATAGTAATATGGAGTAGTATTAGGTATGTAGGTAAGTATGAATAGGGGTTGTGATATTTATCGGTTATAGTATATATTATATGTATATATATATATATATATATATATATTATAGGTATATATATTATATATAGTGCATGTAGCCAGGCG
>JABUQX010020795.1:0-5000 GCA_015478945.1 Trachelipus rathkii
AATAAATATATAATACAAATAAATCAAACTAAATTAAAGAAAACTAATAAAAAACATCAACCATTAAGCTTTTATTATTTAACGATATTTATTGCTGACCAAAGTTTAAATAACACTTGTTCATTAAATATTTATAGTTTCAATACTATGTGTGTGTAAAGGTGTGTGTGTGTGTGTGTGGATGTGTGTGTGTGTGTGTGTGTGTGAAGAGAGAGAGAGAGATGAAGGAGAAAGAAGAGAGAAGAAAGAGAGAGAGATTATATTTAAGACAGTCCTAAAACAAATTTAAGATTCACACTTTTAATGCAGAATTGCTTGTCCCGTAAAGGTATTATATTATTATTATTATTATTATTTTATTATTATTATTATTATTATTATTAATTAATATAATAATATTTATTATTATTATTTTTTAGTATTATTATTATTATTATTATTATTTTATTTTATTATATTATTATTATTTTATTCAATATATTATTATTGCAACAATGTATAAGGTTTTGAATTATATGATTTGTTCCCAAAAATTTTCTTGAAGGGTACAAGGAATGAAAAATTTCAATTACAATGAGTGCACAATAAAATGAAGGTTTTCAAAAAAAAAAATCATTTATATAAAAAATAATTTACATAAGAAGTAGTAGTACATTTGAACAAAAACAAAATACTATATGTTCCCTTTTGTGAATAGCTTCATCAAAATTCGCGTAAAAAATAAATAAAAATTAATTAAAACAATTCGTTTAATGGGACAGTTAATAAATCCTATGACCCAAATAAAGAAATTACCAACAAAAATAACGCGGATATTAATGATTAATTTATATATATCGACATTTTTTTTGGAAGTTAGCTGGTATCGTAAAATATAAAACTTAATTATTATATTTTTTCATTATTACAAAAGATTAATGAATATATGGTCGTAGGCAAAAAGAAAACAACCCACATAACATTAAAAGTGAGATATTGAGCTTCAAATATTGAGGTAATCGTACAAATGAAGGAAAAAGAGGGTTGGTTCCAAGCAATTTAATAAACACACATATTGTAACTTAATATTAGGGTGATTCCATTTATGACAACTTATTTTTTGACTTTATAATAACTACACTAGGTGACCGATTACTGACTTAACATATTCAATTTTCTGTGGATAGTTCATTCTTTAACATTTGATTATATATTTTAATTAACCACATAAAAAAAGAACAAAAAGACAAAGACAAAAATAATATAGAGAGACAATAAAAAGCCACATGGGCCTACGAGACTGTCCCAGTAAACCCACTACCCAAACATGCTTATGCAAATATCCACAAGCACCCTAGGGCTTGTCAATTTGTTGTAACTACCAAATCCACCAATTTGCTTAGTCAAACTACATGAATTATAATTAAATTGATAATCCCAAACCATCCAAATTGCATTAAATAAACCAAAGTATAATGGTAACACATGCTATCGAATTATCAAATTAATAATCACAAACTAAACCCAGAGCCAAATTTAGGGCTTCGATCAAAATAATATTATGATTACCCAACCCATCCATAAACGAATCTAACCCATTCTAAATTTTGCAATCGAGTCACACTCAACAACCTCTCTGCAGACTATTCCAAACTTTAACAACCCTATTACTGAATGGCATACTTTCTTATTGCAGATGGCATGCCTTTCTTCTTAATTTTGCTTATATGCCCCCTGGTCACCTGTCCATGTTCTACTATGGACAAATATATATATAAATCATCAATGTATTATCAAATAGATTAAATATTTGCTAGACTGGTATCAATGCCCCCTCTGAGAAAATCCCTTTCTACAGAAACATTCCTAACTCCTTCAACATCTGCTTATAAGCTTATTAGGAAAGCAGATTTGCAAGGCACCAGATTAATAACACTGAAATGGACATCATCGTTAGCGCTCTCTATATGCATAATACTAAGATGTTACAATTTAAAATAAGGGCCCAAACTTGCACAATCTCTATTACTGGCCTCAACATACTTATTATTAAGTTTTACTTGATATACGTTCCTATAGCTCTTATCAAACAACATTGCGAATGTATAACGCCAATCTATTAGCATAATATTTCTAGCTTTCCAAACACTGATTAGCTACTTTCAAATTACTGCTTATAAATCACACCTAAAATCTTTACGTGCTCGAACTTAGCGTTTCCCCCAGAATATTAGATTTTAATAATATATTTTTAATTAACCATTGTTTAAATTGGCTAATACGATCATTTTTGATTCATGAAACAACTAGCTTCCTCCACATTTTATACGTCACAAAATCTCGGAGGTAGAATTGCATCTAAAGAGATTTTTCGAGTAATTGGAAATTAACTGTGATAAAGAATCTGAAGGAAGAAGAAAAAAAAAAAGCGTAGAAAATTCAGTTGTGTCCGTTCGTTGTCTCTCAGTTATTCAAAGTCTACATTATCAATTTACGAAGATAAAATACAGAGGCTTTGTCGTATGTGTGTTAATATAGAATTGAAAACTTAATAATCAATAATGGCTAATGAAAATACTACTCTACTACTACTATAAATAACAAAGGTTAAATTAGAATTCAAATTTTCAAATTACTAAATAAAACACTTTAAATGAAATAAATATATACATTGAACCCTTGTATAAAAAATGTTAAAATATATTAATTATACACTAAATCGTTAGCGAAAACGAGAGAGCGAAGTTTAAGGCATAACTAATATTTTAAAAATATTATTATAAATATATTGAATGCTTATGTTTCATTTGAAGTGAAAGTATTTTTATATAAGTTAATTGAAATGGAAATTCGAAATTTTAAACTTAATAAAATGAGAGTGAATTTCAGTCATAAAGAAAAAAATTATATAACACAAAATCTCACAATTTCACGTGCTTTTCATGAAAAATATTTCTGCTATAGATGTAAATTGAATTTAATTAATTTCAGGTGCAGTTTAAACCTCGAACCAATCTAGCGAATTCTATAGCAAATTTTTCGAGCTATGTATTAAAAATTATTTTTCCCCAGAATTCCCGCAACATTTTCTTTGCACAGAAAGAATAGGGATATATAATATTTATTTTACTGTTTTATTGTTCTATTATATCTGTGATTTCAACACAAGAGGTTAAATTCAATAAGGTAAAACGTGTTTATTCCGCGCTTAATTAAATTGTGTCATATTCATTAACACTATTTTTCTTTTAACACATTTGTGATTACGTCGTCTTCAGTAACCTACTACTGTCGATTCATATATGAAAGAACTAATTCCTGATGCTGATATTAATTCTAGTAGTCAATTATTTCCAGAGACATTATTACAATGAATTTTCTTTTTTCTAATTTCAATAAGGCACCTAGTCAACCAAAATTTGCCAACTTTTTTCTGAATTCATTAATAAAAACAATATATTATATATGGATCCAATAATTCCTTCCTTCCAGACGTTTAATTAAATGCTGAATCCATACCAATGATTTGAAGAATAAGAAACATTGTATTGTTAAAAGTTAATAAAAATAATAAGGAAAAAGGTGATATATGAAAACATATATTTATTAATTATTAGCTTCACACCGTCAAACAAAGAAAATAAAATACATTAAAAAAAATGTCCAAAATATATAATATATATATATTAGTATATATATACTATAATATAAATATATAATATATTATAATATACTATATAATATTAATATATAATATATATATAAATATAAATATATATAAATATAATTTATATATATTATATATAAATAAATATATATATAATATATATAAATGGCCAGCCTCTACAAGGAGGAACAATCCATATCTAAAACTACAAAGACATAAAGGGAAACCGCGTACTTTTTGGAATCCTGGTAAAAATTTAGTTAGGAAAATTATTAATAAAATAGGACAAAATAATATTCGTAATTAAGCCGAGACAGGCGGGAGGACAGAGGGGGGGACGTTTTCCATATACCCCGTAGGGGAGGAGCGGAGAAACCCCGTGGACACCCAATACCTGGAGGGGGGAACTGTCCTACCACAGATACAGAAAATAACAAACCGGTAAAAGGGCGAGAGACCCCGTACTTCAATAATCCTACTATGCTGTTTACCCGTGGGTATTCCATTAATTTTAAAAAAAAAAATGAAATTTTCTGAACTAAAAATTATTAACCAGGATTTCCAAAAATGCATTTTCATTTTGCTGTAGGATCCTAACTTTTATAAGATATAGCTTCGAGCTAAAGATAAGTATCAATATACAAATATTAATTAACAATAATTTTTTTTTTTTTTTTTTTTTTTTTTTTTTTTATACATTTTCCTAACTAAAAATTTAACAGGATTCCAAAAAAAATGATACTTCCTTTTATACAGGATTTTTGCGTAATTTCCATGACTTATGAGATGTTTGCTCTTGTAGAGGCTTTGACTAATATATTATATAATATATACTATATATATATATATATATATATATATATTATATATATTATATATAAAATTCATATATATATATATTATATATATATAATATATAATATATATATATACATATATATATATATATATATAGAGAAGAGAGAGAAGGAGAGAGAGAAGATAGTACTGATACGCATAAGACTGAGAGTATCTAATTTAAATTATATTTTGAAAATATGGAAGCGAATAAACTTGTAAAATTTATTTGAAGACAGAAGGCTAAAAAATCTTTTTTTTTGAAATATTATTATCAAAATTATGAAATGACGAAGTATTCAAAATATCTAAAATACTATCAAACTAATATATTATAAAATATAAAATGTAAGAGTTTTTTTTTGTTTAATTTAAAAAATTAAATTTCAAATGATGATTATTAAGAAATACAATATATATTACACTATATTTCGTATCAATAATATATCAATGAATATTAGAATATATATATAATATATAATATATAATATATTATATATATAATTAATATTTATAT
>JABUQX010020795.1:10000-29706 GCA_015478945.1 Trachelipus rathkii
CAGATCGCGAAAAGCGTGAGTAATTTGGTTATTTTTGAAAAGTTTAGAAAGTGCCTGATGAAATCTTCTAGGGTAATAAATATAATATTTAGAGTTCAGTTGAAGTTTCAGAAGAATACCTAGTAGTATGTCATTGTTGTTGTGTCCATCTTGATTAAATTCTCAACATCATCATACAAAAAACAAACACCTTAACTTTTTCCAATTATACAATAGTTAGCTTTGATGTTGTTTCATTATTCACCAATGTACCCATAAACACAACCATGAACTTATTAGAAAATCATTTAAATTCAAACAATATTACTTTCTCCATACCTTTCACCATCATCAAGTCCCTTATATTTCTCACCTTAGAACACGCTTATTTCAAATTTCAAGATAAATATTATAAACAGATATCCGGAATCAGCATGGGCTTTCCTTTATCCCCCACAATCAGCAACTAACATATTTATGGAGCTATTAGAAAAATATATTTTATTCACCAACCCCTTGTTTCATTCAATAGTTTGGTACCGTTATGTAGATGATGTTCTGGCTTTTATACCAAAAAACACAAACACAAATAATATATTTAATTACATTAATAATATACATCACAATATAAAATTTACAATAGAATATTCAAAAGATAACACTATTCCCTTTTTAGATTTACTAATTACATGGTCCAACAATAATCCTCCTTCATATCAAATATTCCGAAAACCCACCGCATTTTCAGATTAACCTAATACATTTTGGTTTTTCTTTTCATTGAAATATCCAGCAAGAAAATAGCAGTACTTCAAATTGTTCTTGGAGAGCATATGAGAAACATGAGAACACCTACATAACTTGATAAAAAAAAAAATTTCATTATCAATACTTTTAAAAACTTAACTATCCTCAATCCGTAATTTATAAAGCACTAAAACTAGCCAAAAATAGATACTTAAATTCTGAACAAAATAATAATAACTTTAAAAACATATTACCAATTCCCAATTTAAACACACAACAAATAAAAAAAAATATATACCTCCCGATATTAAAACTACAAAATCTAACTTACTAACACTAAAGCATACCCTTAAACCTAAAAATAATCATACGAATCTCAAATCTGGTATATACACTATTCCATGTAAAAATTGTGCGGATGTTGCTATATAGGCGAAACAAATAACTTAGATATTAGAATAGATCAGCATTCTCATGACCTACTCAGGGATAAAATTGGTTCATCTTTGACTGCACATAGAAGATTAAAAAATCATTTAATCGATCTTCCGTCCAACAGAATAATAGCACCTATTCAAAATACTAAAAACAGAAAGCTAACTGAATCATTCTTAATAAAAAAACTCCAAGAATTTCAATAATCAAGCAGGCAATCCATCAATAGATAATGTCACTAATTTTGTATATAAAAAATTCGACCAAACTCAACAAAATCCTGAAGTCTATTTAATCTCAGTATTTTGAAACTTATTTAACTACTACACCAGGTTGCCAACAAAAAAGAGAGTTAAATTTGGATCCTTCTTCAATCATTCACATCAGTTCCTGAGGATATATACCGTCCGATACGGTATGCGATAGCATAGAACTAATCTTAGGCTTTATTTCACATATTTAATTTAATATTAAACATGTTAGTAACAAAAAATTTAATGTAAATATAACAGTGTATTAAAATCATATCCTTGAAAGAAATTTTTTATTTAGGATTTTGGGATCGCCTCAAAGGGAGGTAAATTATCAAATACATATATTCCACTGCGTGCATTGCAGAAGTTACAATATATATATATATATATATTATAATATATAATATAATATATATATATATTATATATATATATATATATATATAATTATATATATATATATATATATATAATATATATTATATATATATATATATATATATATTATTATATATATATATATCAATATTATAAAACCACATACCTTTTTTTAAAGTAAAAAAGTGAAACAAAATACACCAATGCATCCATTAAACAAAAACTAAAAGTGAACACAAAATATACCAGATGCATTATGGCATCCATTAAACAAAAACTGAGTTTTACAAGAAATTTAATTTTTAACAACTGTAGATTTCATTTTTTTCTCTTTTGCTGCGTTTTATTTTCTCTTAGCAAGAAAACCGATAATCACATTAGTCAATGATGTCTATGATGGAATCATTTCTTTCGCTGTTCGCTTACTATTTTAGCGCTCCAATTATGGAGAAGGAAATCCAATGATGAAGTAGGATAAGGAAATAATTTATAGATGCATCATTGATATCCAGAGCTTCATTATGAAGCTGTACGGAAGGAGTTTTCTCCACCAACTCTTTCGTAATTTTCAGCTTTGTTGTTACCAAGAAATCCCGAAACCATTGATAGGCAAGAATAGTTCCCAAAAGCAAGTTAACTCTTTCTCAAAAGTGTCATTCTTCAAGGTGTTTTCTGATTCTGTTGGGCCAAAGGAATATTCCTTCTAATTCAAATTTGATACTGATAGGCAAGGGAACTGAGTTCTGATAATATGCAAAACCATCCAACCAATTTTTTAATCATTACCCCACAAAGTTTTTTTCACAGGTTCTAATTATATGATAAAGGGAGAAGCAATCTTATTCTGGAGTCAACCTAAAGGGTATTAACTTAACATATTCAATGATACCTGAAAACGATAAAGTTACTTTCCTTTTTTGCCCACATCTTCATATTACATTAGTGTTTGTTTGCTTGCTCTACTGTCCCATAGCAAAGAAAACGGGCAGTATCTTGGTGAATTCCACCCTGAAGAATACCCAATATAGTAACCATACATTTCAAGTCGTTCCACAGGAGTTTTCCAACATATATCGTTTATACATGTTATGCATTATATAAAAACTGACATAATGTCAATGTTTCCTTCAAATCTACTGAGTATGCTCTACTGGTAATGAAGGTTTGGCATTACCATTATGAAACAATACTGCTTTCAGACTTGTCTTTGAGGGTCTATATAACCATCTCCCATTCCTCATGTGGAACATGCATTATTAAACATTATTTTAAGAAACATAATGACATTGAACTATCCTAAAAATTAAATACATTAAAGCTGTAACATAGCAAGTCAACAAAATTTTAGTTAAAAAAAAAAAAATAAATTAAATTAAAAAAATACTACATTTCTGACATAAATTGCCAAATGATAAATATTACATGAGTCAATTATTAAATAAAACGGAAAAAAATAAAAACACACACACACCACCACACACACCCACACACACACCACACACACACACCACAACACACACACACCACACAACACACAACACACAACACACACACACATTAGAAGTTTAAAACATAAAATAAATAAATAAACAAACACAAAAGCACAATTATCTTAACCACATGGGAGGCTACCTTTTAAGCCACAACCCAGTTGATCGCAAGAATTAATTATCTAATTATATATATAATATAAATTTATTAATATATATAATATATATTATATATTAATATATATATATAATAAATATATATATATATATATTATATATATTATAATAATATATATATTTATATAATATATATTAACAATAAATTAATATATATAATATTATATATATTATATATTATATTATATATAATAAATCTCAGAGGCAACTCCTACACTCGTGCTTAGCACGATGGTTAAACATGTAGGCGAAACCGATCAATCGTTTACAATTATCATAATAATGACTGCGATTAATTCTCTATTATTATTTTTTCAAAATTGTTCAAATTGTTAAATATTACCATAATAATATAAATTAACGTTTAAAATTAAAAAACAAAAAGTAATGAACATCGCTATTACATAATACTATTTTTCAAATCATTAAAAAAATGCGCTATCGTGCCCGAAATCGAATAAGCGGAGATTGCGACATGAGAATTTACCTATAAAGAATAGTGTATATTGTATGCCCTTTGGGCATTTTAGTGTTACTTATTTGATAGTATGCCACTTCTCATTTAAGAATAAAAACAGGAGAGGACTAAGTACTTTAAAATTTATTTTAAATATTTATTTTAAACTTGTATATATAATATGTCTGTGTGGTTGTTGTACTTGTATGTGCATGCAAGATGGACAGCATTATGCACACGGCGCGGGCACTTTACTGATCCGACTTTAGACATAACATCCGTGGCTAAGCAAATCTAACTCTGCATCCGGTGGAATACCACCTCTCTAGCTTCTAATCCTAACCTTTTGCTCCTGGTCTGAGAACCCAGAATGGCTAGGAATTTCAGTCCTCTAAACTCGTTTAATATGTCCAAATATAACTCATGTCTAAATTTCCGTCTAAAGGGTGGGAGTATGTGCCTATGTTTAACATAAAAACACTCCTGTAACACATCTCAAGAATCTCGAATTCCTAACTTCGATGTTCTGTGGCTAAAATCTTTTTCCCTTCCTTACTACAATAATCTTGTGCTTTCTCGGTACTGTTCTCCTAACAGAAACAGATTTTCATGCCCTTTTTTGATTACCTTACTACATTTCTCACGAGACTGTTATCTCTTCTCATCCAAATACTGACGTCCTCTATTTAGGGAGATTTCAATGTACACAAACACTGAATGGTTGGGTTCCTCCTCATACTGATTAAGGTGGGGAGGAAGAGTCCGAATCATTTAGCATTCTCAACGATCCTGAGCAACTAATTAAAGAAACCCAACAAACCCTCAAGAGAGATCGTCCCAAACCAAATATCTAACACACTTGACACTTATGGTCACCACTAAAGTCTTCTCTCCTATAAGATACAACCACCTTCGCTCCTAATTTTGGTAAATCTGACCCACAGACAGCATTGATATCTCTTAATTTATAATACTTTCTCTCCAAACAGCTCCATGCCTGCCCTACGCGTTTTTCTCCTGGGCCACTTTGAATCGGGCCAAATTAGAGGAGAGACCTTGCGTTGCTTCTACGCTAACTATAATTTGAATGACTGCTTTGTCTCTGACTCTGGTGACGCTTCAACTTCTGCCGATAAAGTGGGAGCTGTATCGTGATGGAGATGAGCAGGTATATTCCTTCTTCGACTAAATCTTTCTTCTCCTCATAATCCATTGTTCGATCGTGATTGTTCTCTGGCCATCCAGGCTAGAGACAGATGCGGCGTATCAGGGAATGGAAAAAATTCTCAGTATATCCATAAATACATCTGCTTAGAAGATCTGTTGCAGGGATACTCTTCGACGAAGAAATTGCAGGGCTTTCATCAAACGAAGCGTGCGCTAACCATTTGGTTCTACGATTCCATAACACCCTTTCGTGAGAATTCTACATATTCCGCGTATAGCAAACAAACATTATCTAACAACTGCTGTAATCTGCCTTTCCTCCTCTTATTCGATCTGATGGCTCTGTTTGCTACTCTCGAACTGAAAAGGCCAACTCTTCGGCCTGCTATTTTCCTCTAACTCACCCTTGGACGATTCTGGCATCCTCCGGTCCTTCCACCTTCTCCTCTCAGTGTGTCCTATGCCTTTGCCTGTGATTACATTTGATTCGGTGCATGGGCTCCTGAGATCTATGAACGTAGGAAGGCGGGTGGCCCGGCGATCGGATATGTGTGCCTCGCGCGTGGTGTGTGTGCAGCTCTAATACATTGAGGGCTCGCTGTGCCGTGACACGTGCTCGGTCAACTATATTCCTAACATAGGTGGTGGGTTACTCTAAGCATCTGTCTCAGTTAAGCGAAAGCACGCACACCTGCTACACCTGCTGATTTCCTAGATATAAGCCGCTTATCTAATATGTCTCTGTTCGAATGGTTTAACTAGTCGCCCTATAGCTCTCAACCTGTGTTTCTATCTAAGATCTTTGAAACCCTTGCTTTTAACTCTCACTTCTTAGACCGTTTCTGGAATCTCATTCTTCTTCTTTCAGATCGCCAGTACGCTTTTCGGCGTTCGAGGTCTACTGTTGATACTTTCCTATTTTAACCGATTTATGTTTTCCGCCCTTAGGAACTACGGAGACTTGCGTGGTGGCGCGCTTGACATATCCAAAAGCATTTGACCGGGGTATGGCACGCGTCACTGCTCTCCAAGCTCCCTTCCTTGGGTTTCCTCCTTCCTTTGCTTATGTATGTCTAGTTTTTCTTTCAAATCCGCTCAATATCGGCTGTTGGGTTGATGGGCGACTTCTTTTTCCTGTTCTGTGAATAGTCATGTTCATCGGGTTTTTGTTGTTATCTCAAAATTTGTTCCTGATTATCTTTAATGATTCTTCTCACCTGCACATCCAACTCTATTTTCCACTCAATTGCCGATGACTCGACCCTTCATTCTTCAAACTCATTTCAATTCTGCTCCCTCTTTTACTTCTAGAATTTGCCCTCTCGTCTAATCTTTCCGATTCTATTCTCGCTTGATTCTGGATAGAATTTCCGGGCTGGGTCGTCCTGAACCTTGTGAAAATTCAATTCTTTCCTCACTGGCCTTCCCCCAATCTCCTCTCTAACACCTTCTACTTTTTCCAGCGCTATCGACACGAGTTTTGGCCGTCTCTCCTATTTAGTCTCGAACAATTAATTAAACTATCTACTTTTGGCCTTATATAACTCATAAACAAAAAAAATGTCTTATTGTGTAAATATATCCTACATCATTTCATATTCAACGTGATAAATTGCTTTTAATGAGCGTTTCTCTTCAAGAAGGCTTGGGAGTTTTATTCTGTTTTTACTAGTGGAACGGCGAGACTTTTTTTCTTTTACTTCACAGTTATACTTTCAGTTATTACAAGGGCCTCATCCGCCCTTGTATGGTAGTTAACTGCTTCATATCTGGGAGGTGGTCTTCGAGTAAGTTTCACGCCGTCTTTTGATAGGGGTCGTAGTTTCAAAGGCTCAAAATAAAAGACTATATAAAACTGTCTCGTTTCTTTCTAGTCACTTGACCCTCTATCTGTGCGGCGCTTAAGATGTTTGGTTGCTTTATCTTACTACTTTTCGTATAGGTACTCGTTATATCTCGCTTTATAAGAGCGGTGCAAAGTGTGCTCTGATGGGAACCAACGTTTCCATCTTTCGTCGTCGCACCACCTGTTTAAGTGAAGCTCCTCGTTGTAGCACATAGGTGTGCTGTGTCGGCATACTAAATGTAAGTATTGGGGTTGATATTATGAGCAACTCCAGAATAGTTCGCTGCTGCGCCTCGGTTTGCCTCTCATTCCTTTCCGCACATCCTCTGTTATCTGTGGAATTATTCTCTTCTCATCTTCTGTTGGTTTCCTACTCTCAATATTTTAAATAATAATCTTATCCCTCACCTATTTAAGGTCCCTAGCGTGTCTGTGCTTCAATCTGGTGACTAGTATAATTTTATGCTAGTATTAGATTTTGAAAAGTTTTTTTTATATTTTTAACACATGTATTACAGAATTTTAATTTTATTAGCTTCAGGAGGAGGAACCTAATATTGCTGTATATAAATAATAATAATAATTATTATTATTAATATATATATTATATATATATTATATAATATATTATATATATTATTATATATATATATATAATTATATATATATTTAATTACATATATATATATATATATATATTTATATATATTAATGAGTTAAGTGCCTTTATATGATACCTAATTAAAACCAATATTTTAAGTACACAAAAATTATTATATATATATATTCTATATTATATATATATATATATAATTAATATTATATTATATTATATTATATAGTGTTTTAGTTAATTTTATTTAGAAGAAATGCAGAGAGTTCGGAGAGAGAGAGAGTGAGTGAGCATAGAACCTACGTATACTAGTGTTTATAGCTGAAATGACTGATTGCTAGTTCTGTTGTATAGCGCGCCTCGCGTGCAATGCACTGAAATAGTAATTGTAGTTTAATATAACCTTAAGTTCCTTTAATCACTGAACTACAACCTCAAATTTATCATTTTGATGGGATATTCATATTTTATATTATAATAATATATTCTTATTATTATATTTTGACATATATTATTATGTTATATATATAATAGATATATATAATTTATATATTAAAATATTTATATATATTATATTAATATTAATTAATTATATTATAATATACATATTATATTATTATATATATATCATTATATATATATTATTATGTATATATAATATATAATATAAATATACTATATATATTATATATATAATATATATATGTGGTTATAATATATATTTAATATATTAATAATATATATAATAATATATATATTGTAATTTTATATTATTATTATATATATATTAATATTATATATATTAATATATTTAATTAATATATTATATATAGTGTACTAGTATTACTCGGCTTTAAGTGTGTTTTTTTGGTTTATGATAGGGTATATATTGATAGTGTAGTAGTAGTATATGTTATTGAGGGTTATCTGGGGTAGTTAATTATAGTATGTATAGTTTATTTAATTTTAATTCTCTTTCTTTTATTTAAATAACTATTGATATATTTTAATTGATAATAATAGTAATTTATATTAATTATTTACTTATAATAATTATTCTTATACTGTCCTCTTGCAATAACTTAATTCCGCCCATCCTACATTTATTCCACGTAATTAAAAGTATAGCTCCTAATACTACCTCGAATGCAACGCCATCAACGCACTCAATGCATACGATACCCTCCAAATACCTCCATTACTAAACCATAGGAAAATAAAACTCTATATAATATTAGATATATAGTATTACAAGTTTGAATAGCGATAGTTCTCAACTATTCCTTACACTTCACACCACATTACCAAGGGAGCAATTAGTCACTGCTGCTGTATGACAATAGAAATAACTAATAGATACGAATAATGTTACCAACTTAAGCGCATAAGACCACAGACAAGAAAGCAGAATCAGTTAACCGAACACAAAATAGATAACTACAACAGTTATAATCAGATTAACTAGAAAAATAGTTTACAATACCAAAAAAGATAGCCCTGAAAAAATAGTTCTGAAGCTTCACCAAGACACATTGATTTGCCAATTCGCGTCTACTCGTGGGAGGCATCCACGCGCGTAAAAATACTAGATAGCCTTAAGACCTCCACATAGGAACGAAGATATACAGGATATATATATCACCCATTATACAGAACTGGACCCCAAGAGCTGTGGCCGCTTCCCCTGAGCCCGTATTGGCCCGCTCCAATTGGGTGAAGTCCGCGTCAGAATAAAAGAAGTACTTGTGTTATTAATCGCAACTTTTCTTTGTTAATGTTAAAATTGAAATATTATTGTAACTGTTTCTAAATTGAATAGATATGTAATGATTGTTGTTTTGTATTAATATAGTTTATGTAAATATATGAATAATAAAGTAAATTATAGTTAGGTTATTAACTAGAGTTATTATTAGTTATTTTATTTGTTTAATTAATAATTGTTATTTATTTCAAGAGATTTACTCACGGGGATAGACCTTTATTTTAATAATTATTATTTATTACATAAATATCTAAAGCTATTAAATTTATTTATCTTTTATGAATTTAAAGATTTAAATTAATTCTTATATTATTATTATTATTTATTATTAATATTTAATTATTTATTTAATTTATTTATTTAATTATATAATTTATTATTATTTATTTAATTATTTAATTTATTATTAATTATTTTATATTATATATATTATTTATATTTATTAATATTTAATTATTATTATTTTATATAAATTTAATTATTTATTATTATTATTATAATATTTATTATTAATTTTAATTATTTAGTATTAATTATTTTATTATTTTAAATATTATTTTTTATTTAATTATTAAATTTTATTTAAATCTATAATACTATAAAGTGGTTAACATTGCTCATAATTATTTTTTGTTCCTCTATTAGTATTAATTAGGGTACCCATTTGTGTTTCTTTTATTAATTATAAAATAAATAATATTATTGATATTGTCAAATTAATTTAATATTTTGAAGACTTCTATCAAAATAACTATAAAATAAGTAAATAAATTTATATGTAATAAAATTAAAGCTTTTATTATTATAATTATATTATATTTAGTTATTGTTATTAAAATAATTATTTTAAATATTATATTTAAAATAACACTTATTTTACAAATTGTGCTCAGTCTAGTAGATATAATTAATAAGTTACACTACGTTCCAATAACGTACTAGCGCGAAGCGCGAGGTAGTTCTATATAAAATTATTAGTCGTATACTCAACGGCTCATATAATAAGCTGGCGAACCATTTTACACCCCACCACCATCACTAATACTATCCTCATCCCACATGTTAACCCACTCACTTCTCAGCATTTCACACCCATATATAACCACTAATACTCTCAACTAACAACCCATCACTAACCTATTCTATATATATATATTATAATACGATACTTAATATCATTATTTATTTCCTTTCCTCTCAGTTACTCCTACTTATTACAATACGGTGATCAACTCAATTCACATACCCTATGTTAATGGTATAATAACTGCCTCTCCATTTATTCTGGTAAGGTAGTCTCGTCTGGTTTTACTCCCAGTGACTTATTAAGTATTTTAGTATTTATATAAGTGATTTCGTAGTTATAGTGGTGCTTATACCATTTAAGAGGAACGTTTTACTTTTACTATCCTGTATACTCAAATTAATCATAGTATTCACTTAGGTGATCACCATCTATCTTTTGTGAGGAAGGCCGATGATGATTGTTTTAATCTCTTTTATACATAATAGGCTACACGTAGCTGCATAAATTAGTTGCTTACGAGGGAACTTTCTTAAACTTTGGGTACCAGTACTGTACCACTAATCACATGTATTATACGATTCGTGCATCCTTTATATACGTGATATTAGCTACCATGGATATAATATGTTATGCATGTGTTCCAGGCTTACAATGAATAGTATTTAAGTAGGTGCGATTTTATTATTAGACTTTACTGATTAGATTAGTTTTCTGACTTGCCTCTAAGAGTTCGAGTTCCCTTCTTTATTAGATCTACACTCTATATATACTATGTTAGATCCCAGTTTCAAAAAAACCTCGTTCCATAAAATTGTATTACAGATTTGTTAAATAATGAAGTAAAATCGACCCTTTTATATTCTCATAATTTTGTTTACAAAAAAAAAAAAATGTGTGGGTCTTATAATATTTGTTATTAGAATATTATTGCAATCCTTTCTTCCAAACCTAGTCAATTGTATACACTCTTCAATTACGATAGTGTTATGTAAGTTTACAACTCCCAAATAATTTAATTTCAAACTAGAAATATATAATAATTTTACATGGTCTCCCCCCACTGAGAACCTATTTCCATAACTCCAGAATCTACGACTTAAGATTTATTTCAAATTCTAAATAACTCTGGTATTAATGGCAATTAAAAATTAATAAGTATATAGAAATGTTAATTAATTTTGTTGAAAATATATAGTAAAATACTTTTAATCTATTACTAAGATTTTAAAGTAAAGTTTTTCAAATTGTTTTTGTTTTTAATTGTTTGATATTACTAAGCTTATCAAAAACATTTATTGAGATTACTCAGCAATTCTTCTGTTAAAATATATTTGTTAAAGTTTGTAAAATGAAGTCGTTAACAAATTATTAGTAATATAATTAAATCGTTAAAGATTAATATATATATATATATATATATATATATATATATATATATATATATTATATATATATATATATAATATAATATATATATATATTATATATATGGGTATATATCCTATATATATATATAATATATATATTATATATATGATATATATATATATATATAATTATCGATTAATGACTATAAGTAAATGAATGTTATTAAATTTTTTTAATGTAATAATTATTATGGAAATTTCTCTCTCTCTCTCTCTCTCTCTCTCTCTCTCTCTCTCTCTCTCTCTCTCTCTCTCTCTCTCTCTCTCTCTCTCTCTCTCTCTCTCTCTCTCTCTCTCTCTCTTCTTTGAGTTTTCATTGTTTTCATTATTTTGTAAAAAATTATTTAAAAAAAATTGCAAACAATGCAGTTCTTTGATCTTATTTGCAAAAAAAAATTCTAATATACTTTCATACTTATTTGCTTTACTTTGTCGCTTGCAACTCTCTTCCTACGAGAAATGGGCTACCTCTAGATATTGTGGCACCCCAGGAGGGAATGCCCAGAGATCTGTTAAAAAAAGCAGGTTGAAGTTGTGTCTGATATTCGTTAAGTCACCGCAGTCTAGCAAGAGATCTCCTATATCGTCCTTAGTCTGGGAAAAGCCATCTTTGACAGTGGGGTTTTATTGCTGGGTGCTTTATTAATTTTAAATTTTTTGTTTTCTTGATTACGGGACAGCTTGACGTGGGTTTGACTGTCCAAAGATTTGTCCCTATGAGATATTTCGAATGGACGTGTTTGAAGTATGGTGTTATTTGGATATGCGGAGATCGTTCTTAGAGTTAATTTGTGTGGATGTGTTTAGTAATGGAAATATCTGGAGGTGGGAGGCAGAAGTGTGTTATATATATTAGAATAGTATAATGCTGTTGTGATTTTATCCCTTCTAGGTGCGAGGGGTTGTTATAATGTTTGATTCAGGGGGATATCTATTGAGAGTGATTTATTGTAAAGCCGACAGCCTATCATGTCGAGATGGGCTTCTAAAGAGAGAATTTTTTTCAGTTTGTAGATGATGGATGGGTGAGGAGGGAATGCAGCATGTTATAATCCTGAGGGCTTTATTTTGCACTGTTTCCAATCTCTGAATATTGAGTTGTAATATTGTGAGAGCTCAGGCAGGTGATGCATAATTTAGGAAGGGGTTTGTGTATTGTCTGAATAAACCTGTAAGGGTTATGTTTATAGAGGGATTTTGTGCTGTGATTGTTAGATCATCAACCAGAAACTTATGCAACTTTCCAAGCGAATGGATATGATTAATAGAAGAAAAAAAAATTTATCTTTAAATGTTTCAATTCTTTAAATTTTAGAACTGGTATATTTTCATTTTATGTTATTTTTTTATAAATATATTAATGCAGTCATTCTGTTAGTTGTTAGCGATTGCTCTAGTTGGTTTATAATATTGTTGCAGTTCTCTGCATGCTATATTTATAGAAGGATTCTGAGCTGTGATTTTTAGATAATCAACATAACTATGAACTTTTATGGAAGGGGAAGTGAGATGGCGGAGGTCATGCATAGAAAGGTTTAAGAGTGTAGATGAAAGAATGGCTCCCTGAGGAACTCCATTATATAATTCGTATGGAAGGGAGGAGTAGTATCCTCAGATGAATCTAGCAGTGCGATCGAATAGGAAATATATTTTTTTTTGTTTTTTGTTTATTTATGTTTGTTAGTTTTACATTTATCTGAATCCTAAATAAATAACTCATATGAAGGAGAATCTATATAGAATTACAATAAATATTATTTAATTATCAAGCTGGGTTATTAATTTTTAAGAGAACATTAATCAAGAAATAAATTTAATAAATATATATCTATGATATATATATATATATATTATATATATATATATATATATATATATATATATATATTTATATATATATATTATATATATTATATATATATAACTATATATATATATATATATATCTATATACTTCTTCTTCTCCTCCTTGCCCCAAGATTGGGGGTACGGTGCTGTACAAGCATCAAAGAAAAGCAGTAGGAAAACATGACAAACGTCGAAAAGAAACCCAGCCTTACGCCCGCTCTGTACCATTAATTAGTGCAGGGCTCTCCACAGACATGAAAATCCATGCCCTAGGAGCATCATGGGAACCGCGAACGGACCCTCAAACTATGGTAAATCTCATGTAAAGGTTCATTCCCTGGCCCAGGTGGGCCAGCAAACCATGCCCCCTCACAAACCCCGCATTCTCTCCTATCATGCACACCTTTATTCTCGCCTCTGCCAAACTCACATTCTCTCCTTCAGACATTCGTTCACAGACTCAATCCACTTTCTCTTCGTCTCCCATTCTTTGGTTTCCCAACACACCTCTCACGCCACTATACATCCGCTTAACCAAGCCGGCTAATCATTCATACCTTTCCACAATGCCCAAACCAATCTCAAACATACTTCTCATTTATTCTCATTTATCCCTTTCTTCACACCACAACTTCTCCCTAATACGTTCATTCTCATTTTAACATTTCTTCTAACACCTAGCACACCCCTAAGATTGTTCATCTGAACACATTGACTTAGATCTATAACTTCTTATTCAGACCATAGCTCACTACTAATACAATACACAAGGTAACAACATACCCCTCATGTAAGACCCTAGCTAGAGCACCAAGACTTAGTCCCTTTACATTCACGAACAACGATTTATTGCACCAGCCACCTTTCCTGCCATTCACAACTTTCTAACTAAACTCTGCATCGTCCGTTCCCTTCTCATCCACATATACCCTAAATATTTAACTCAGACACTTGTTCCAGCGCTCACCATCTAACATAACTTTCACACTGAGAGTGTCCTCACCACCACCATAACCGTTCTCTTACCATTTACTTCAGCCCTCCTTTTACACACCTGCCAAATCTCCCTATCAATCCTTCTCAAACTCTTTCAGATTCTCCACACAAACCAAAATCATCCGCATATAATAGGTAGGGCCCCTCCACTCATCTCCATTCTCCACCATGCTAACACCATTTCCTGCCATCCCACCCTCGAATTTTTTCATAAACCCCATCCATATACAAATTGATAACCAGGAGACATAAAATCAACCCTGTCCCTTACTCCCGCTGTTAATCCAAACCAATCACCATTGACAAAATTTATTCTTCACAATATTCTTATATATATATTAATATATATATATATATATATATATATATATATCTATATAATCATATTAATATATATATAATATCATAATTAATATATATATATTATAATATATACTATAATTATATATGCACTAATATATAATAATTTGTAAGGTAGGTTTAAAATTCTAGTTAATATAGTTACAGAGACCTCATATTATTAAACATAATGTAACTAAATATATAAAATACAAGAGTAGATCAACCAAATAATGATTTGCCATATTGAAGCAAAAAAAATATTCAGCTTGAGCAAATATAATATATTTGGATCACAAACAACGTAAGATAATCTTTTGGTATTGTTCTAAAGCATGATTTTCAACCAGTAGATTCTTGAAAAATCATTAGGAACCAGGCTTCATTCGAAAGGAACTAGAAATTATAACCACTAGAGTTATCCTAAACAACTCGAGCCACTTCTCCCAGGCCTGGACCATATAAAATTGGTTTGTAACTAAAATTATTAAGTTAACTGATCTACGTAAAGTACCTTCTGAAAGTAGATGAAAAAATAAAAGCATTAGTAACATAAGTCAATAATTTGTAAGTTAAGAATGACACAGAACTTCAGTGAAAGTATTAGGAAAAACAAAAGAATTTTACAAGAAATATAATAGAACAGAACTGTTGACCAAGTCGATCTCAAAGAGAGAGCACATAACAAGGTTGTTACTGCTCGGTAACAAAACTACACCGAAAATTGACGGACCCCCTAGGAGGTTCCTAAGAGATCCTTTTACGACTAGCACAAATAAAACAAAAAGAACTAGCAAAATAATACTGGACGGGATCCTTAGGAAACTATTCCAATCTCTTCGAATACAACAAACGACCTCAACAAGACAGGCGGCGGGCGAACCCCCTAACAGTACCTCAACATGAGATGAAGGCAGGGTCAGAGGACACTGATCACAAAAGGATATCTTTGAGGTACCCGAATGGGCCTGCCATATCTCGAAAATGTGCAGGAAAACACCTGAAGGAGACTATTACGAGGTGTCCGTCGTAAGGCAGACTTCACAGGTTGAGGCGCCAGTCTTGAGGAACATTCGGGAGACTGCGGTAGAATACAGGAAGGAAGAATCGAAGAAAAAGGTAAGACGTCAGGAAGACTTGAAACTGGAGGTAACGAAGGAGAAGAAACCGGAACGGTAAGTTCAGGAACCGGGAGTTTAGACACAGGAAGAAAAACACCTGGAAAGGAGGAACAAGGTCAATGTCATCCGTCAAATCAGATTCCAAAAAAGGCAGGTTTAAGTCTATCAAGGGAAATAACTTCCTCTCGATCTCGATGTTGGACTGTAAAGAATTTTGAAGAACGTCGTAGGACTGTAAAGGGACCTTCGTACTTGGGTGCGAAAGTGCTTTTATAGCAGTCGATACGAACAAAAACGAGAACAAGAAGCAAGGTCAGAAGGAATATAAGAATGGATTGTTGTGGCACGAGTCGGAGTTGGTTTCACATGAGGAAGCACATTTCCTTCAAACGATACAGACAGGATTAGGATCGACAGAGGAGACTAAAATGTTGCGAGCAGAACTCGTCTCAGGAAGGCGAAGTGTCGTTCCAAACCAGCTCGCCAGAAGTGATTGAGATCTGATTTTATGGGAGGAATTGAATTCCTAAAAGAGTTCTTCTATCCAATTCTCATGTTCCATGGCACAGGCAAGAGATGCTTTCAATTGGCGATGGAACCGTTCATAATTTCGTTCGAGACAGGATGGTAAGCTCTGTGTCGGCACATCGTGAGGTGCCAATGAGTCAAAAGGCTTTAAAAGAGGAAATGACTCAAGCTGTTGGCCCTTAACTCGGTGGTAACCGGGTATACCAAAACGCGTGTATGAAGGTGCAGGAAA
This sequence comes from Trachelipus rathkii, assembly GCA_015478945.1. Taxonomy (NCBI): domain Eukaryota; kingdom Metazoa; phylum Arthropoda; class Malacostraca; order Isopoda; family Trachelipodidae; genus Trachelipus; species Trachelipus rathkii. Next base: position 26,827 of record JABUQX010020795.1, read on the forward strand.
TAGGGTTCCATCACCTTCTATCCTTAGGTTGCATAATAGATGCAACAAGTATTTGTAATTATTGGTATTGGAAGTGGGTTAAATTCTGGTTTTGAATAACCACCTTTAATAATAAATATTAGATGTAAGAGAGAGTGAGCGTTGTTCATGAATAATGATTCTTCCTGGAAGTTGGCTTAGGATTCACAGTTGTGCTAGCACCTCCCTCACAGATGCCACAGAACTCCCTCCAGTGACAATGCCGCAGCACACTCCGCTCTCCGGACTGGAAAGGACGTCGAAGATACGTCAACGTGACTGTACAAGGTGAAAGAGCTAGGATAGCTGCACACATTAAACGTCACCCGGAAGGCCTTGACAACTCTTGTAGTGCAGTCCCCAACCTGCAGAAAGACTGAGAAGTAACGATCACGCACCAGACCGGCACAAGGATACTGAACAGAGATAAGGTGCTCCAACAGAAGAAACTTGATTTGAATGGTGTACTTGGTCCCATCTCAGGTCACAATTTGAAGGGGTTCTTTTCTAGTCTTGAATAACCTCCTTAATAGAGGGATATTTATGTTGAACGAGAGTGAGCGTTGTTACGGTAAAGTTGCGTTTCTCCGAAGGCCCTGCTTAAGGATTCATCCGTGATGCTTGCAGCCCTCCTGCATGAAGACGCTACAGAACTCCCCCCAGTGATAATGCCGCGAGCACACTCCGCTCTCCGGACCTGAAAGGACGTCGGGTAGTAGCGTGTAGCTGTCAGGTGAGAGCTTAGGTTTTGCACACTACATTAAGGTCACCTGAGAGGCTTCCGACACTTCTGTACTCTTAACGTGCAGTTGTCCGCTGCAGAATATTGAGAAGTATGGTACATGCCGGCTCCAGGATGACGCGAACTGAGTCAGCGCCCAATAGAGGAAAACCTGCATTTGAATGATTGTTCGTGATTTGATGGGTGTTTTTGGAATCACATGATGGGGTTTCATGGGTCACTCAGCACCAATTTTGAATTGGTTATAACTTCTGGCTTGAATAACCACCTTCAATAAAGAATATTGATTTTGAAGATAGTGAGCTTGTCATGATAAAGTGCGTTTCTCTCGGAAGCTGCTTTAGGAATTCATCAGTGGTGCTAGCAACCTCCTGCACTCAGACCCGCTAAGTATTTTTATATTACCCTGACTCCTCTGACACACTATAGAGAATTATAATTTTTAATATAATAAATGTTTGTTATAAGCCGGGGTTAATAATTTTAAACAATTAATAAAAATTATGCAAATAAATAACAATTAATAAAAAGATATCTAAATCCTTCTTTGTAATCAACTGACCCTATTCGCCCCGTCGTCACTTTCCTACTTTACGGTTCAAACACATAAAAAGGTTTACCCAGATATCTTATCTAAATCCCCACTTTAACACTTTAACAGAAATCCTTTTCTCTTATTCTTCAAGGCTGAATATTCTTATATATTATTAGCTTTTATTTATTTTTTTACTTTTTATTATTTATTATGCATTCAAAAATTTTTGAACATTTAAAATATGTTTAAACCAGACCACCCATGAGTTTTGATTATTTCAACCCCAGTGGTGGATCTTCCTGTGGGCCATAATGGTCCGTTCATGAACTCGAATATATATATATATATATATATATATATATATATAATATATATAATATATATATATATATATATATATATATATAATATATATATATATATATATATATATAATATATAATATTATATATATAATAATATATATATATAATATATATAATAGCTATATATATTTCTTTATCTTCCTCTTGCCCCAAGACTGGGGGTAAGGGTGCGTGTCAATGCATCGAAAAGAAAAGCAGTAGAGAAATATGACAAAAGTCGAAAGGAAAGCCAGCCTTACCGGCCCCTCTATACCAATTAGTTAGTGAGAACTCGTCACGGACAGAAATCCACCCTAGAGCTTCATGGGACCGCGACGGACCCGCACTATGGTAAATCGTCAATGTAAGGGTTCATCCCTTGGCCCAGGTGGGCCACAACCTGCCCCATACAAAACCCCGCCATTCTCTCCTATTATGCACCTTTATTCTCGCCTCTGCCAAACTCAATTTCTCTCCTTCAGACATTCGTTCACCCACTCAATCCACTTTCTCTTCGGTCTCCCAGCCGGTCGGTTCCCACACACTCGCCACTATACATCGTTTAACAACCGACTATCATTCATCTTCCATATGACCAAACATCTCAACATACTTTCACATTTATCTCTCATTTACCCCTTTCCTTCACACCACGACAACTCCCCTAATACGTTCCTTCCTCATTTTTTCAATTCTACACCTAACACGCCCAAGATTGTCCATCTGAACACATTGTACTTTAGTATTATACTCTTATTCCAGACCATACTCTGCACTACATACAATAACACAAGGTAACAACATACCCTCATGTAAGACCCTACGCACCAAGACTAGTCCCTTTACTTCAACCAAACGATTTTACATTGCACCACAACCTTCAATTCCATTCACAGAACTTTTTCCTCTACACTCTGCATCATCCCGTTCCCATCTCATCCAACACATACCCTAAATATTTAAACTCAGACACTTGTTCCACGTGCTCATCAGCTAACATAAACTCACACTGAGGATGTCCCAACTCACAACCATAACCTTTACTCTTACTACGTTTACTTTCAAACCCCTCCTTTTAACACACCCTGCTAAATCTCTCTAACAATCCTCTCCAACTCTCTTCAGATTTCGCCACACAAAACCAAAATTATCCGCATATAATATAGTAGGGCAACCCTCCACTCATCTCATTCTCCATCATTCTAACACCATTTCCTGTCATCCCCACCTCGAATTATTTC